>CM077079.1:231138780-231408538 GCA_039513925.1 Platanthera zijinensis
TTATCAGATTTGTATAAATGTGCATGAATTCGGAAGAAGAAGACTGTTTGGTGAAGGAGAGATGGACCTGCGTGTTGAAAATGGAGCAAGAGTTGCTGCCGTTGCCGTAAGTGTCTATCGTCTTTCTTTGCCCACTGGGCTTGTAATAGAATTAGATAATTATTATTTTGTTTCTTTCATAACAAGAAACATTATATACATTTCATGTCTTGACATGAAAAGATTTTTATTTATAATTAAGAACAACTATTGTTTAATTTTTATGAATAATGTTTGTTATGGTGTAATCCAACTGTTTAATGGTTTATATGTTTTGAACTTAGACCATCCGATTTATAACGTAGAAAATACTAAAAGAGTAAAAACAAATGAATCAAATCCTACATTCCTTTTACATTGTCGTTTGAGCCACATAAACGAGAAATGCATATCCAAGCTCCATAAAGATGAATTATTGGACTCATTTGATTATGAATTATTTGAGCGATGCGAGTCTTGTTTGTTGGGCAAGATGACTAAAGACCCTTTCACTGGTCATACTGAGAGGGCTGATGATCTTTTGGTTGTTATACATAGTGATGTATGCAGACCCATAAGTTCTGTGATTAGAGGTGAGTTTCATTACTTTGTTACATTTACTGATGACTTCAGTCGATACAGATACGTGTTTCTTATGGAGAACAAATACAAAACCTTTGAAGAGTTCAAAAAATTTAAGAACAAATTAGAGAACTAACTAGGAAAGAAGATAAAAACACTCCGATCTGATCGAGGTGGTGAATATAAAAGTCATGAGTTTTGTGATAATCTGAAAGAGTGCGGTATTATATCACAACCCAATCCACCTGGAATACCACAATATAAAAGTGTATTTGAGGGGAGGAATCGTACTTTGTTCGACATGATACGATCGATGATGAGTTATGTAGATTTGCCTGTTTTCTTTTGGGGATTCTCTTTAGAGATTGCTGCTTTCACACTAAATCGCGCTCAACTAAAACAGTTCTAAAGACACCATATGAGATATGGACTGAAAAGTGTCATAGTATGTCATTCATTAAGATTTGTGGTTGTGAGACATATGTGCGACGTCAAATACCAGACAAACTAGAACCCAAATCAGATAAGTGTTATCTGGTGTGCTATCCTAAGGAAACTAAAGAATACTACTTCTACCTACCGTCCGAGGGTAAAGTGTTTGTCGCAAGGACAAGTATCTTCTTGGAGAAAGAGTTTTTGTCAAGAAAGACAACTAAGGTAGAACTTTAAGAAGTTCAAAACCACAAACTATGAATGAACCTGTATTGGAGCCTGAGTAAGGACTACAAGTTATTATAACGTGCTCAAGAAACACAAATCCCACGTAGATCTGGTAGACCAAGATTTGAGGCTGAGAGATGTGGATTTCTCGTGTCTCAAATAGGTAATGTGTTACTTATGAATCATGATGATGAGCCTGCAACTTAACTGAAAGTATCTAGTGCCAACTAAATCCACCTATTGGGGGGGGGATAGGTGTCGTGCAGTGTTTTGCGGAATTTAAAATACCTGCACAAATAAACAAACACAGCACAAAAAAACACACAAGCAATTATAGTGGTTCCCCGATTTGGGTACGTCCACTCTCCCCCTTCGACTTATCTCCCACCAAGGGACGACTCAGTCACTTCACAAACCGGATTGAAATCCAATCCTCACACTACGGAAGGAACCCTTCCAACCAAAGGAGTCACTACTCCACCACGGGTTGCACCCAACCCTTACAACTAGGAATGAATATTCCTTTACAACAAAACAAAAATTGAATGTACAAAAAATACAAACAAACTTGTGGAGAATCCGATGTCGCTCCTCGTTCGTTGATGCTTCCTTGAAAGAGACGAAGAGTCCACGACCGGAGTACTCTCTTGGAGAGGATCTTGACAAGATCGGCGGCGGCAAGAGGTTGCGGCGGCGATGCTCTGTGAATCCAATCTTCTTGACTAAGCAAGCAAGGTCTACGACGATCTCAGTTGGATCAGTCGTCTCGATCGATTCAGAATGAAGAACTAACTTCGTTCAACGATTCGAGAGACAAGAGATCTCAAGAGAGATGCGTGAGACACACTGCTAGTCTCGATCCTGTCGCCGGAAGATCAAAGAAGCTCTAAGATCAACGTCGGTGACTAGCTTGCGAGTGACAACAGCGATCGGCGGAGTTACGCGATCGGCTAGGGCACGACGTCGGCTGTTTTGATTTTGCGTGAATAGTTCCTGTAGATGTTCGAAATAAGCATGTATATATACCCGAGCCAACCCTAATGACCATTGTGGGGCCCACAAGGAAAAACCCTAGCCCCGGCCGAAACAACGCACGACTTCTTTGATCGGTCCAGCGAACATGCGAAAATTGCCTAAGGCAAATTCGGCGAGAATCGTTGGTGATTCCCATCGAAGTCGGCGGGAATCACTCACGATTCCCGTCAATTCTGCCTTAGCCGATTTCCAGTTGTACAATTAGTCAGCCAGAGAGAATCGGCGAGAATTCAACCTGATTCTCGTCGAATCGGCAGGAATCAGAACAATTCCCGCCGAAGTCGGCGAGAATCACTTGGTGATTCCCGTCGATTTAGCCTTAGCCGAATTTCTGTATGAAAATAGTCATCCGGAAGAGGTCGGCGGGAATGAAGCCTGATTCCCGTCGAATCGGCGAGAATCACAAGTGACTCCCGTCGAAGTCGGCGGGAATGACTTAGTGATTCTCGCCGATTTTAACTTGGACGATTTTTCTCTTCCTTTCTATGAACTTGGTCTTTGACCCATCTTTGCTCCTTTTCTGCTCTTGATCTATCTTGACCCTGTACTTGAAAATAAGTACACTTCAATAGAGAGAGCACACGTGAGTCAACACACTGATCTGCTCGACGAGGGATTACGTTGCGCAGACCCGTGTATATTGACCCACTGCACCCTGACATTGATGTGTACTTAGCATGGAATAGCTGCAAGCACAACTTGATAGAAAATCATCAAATACATCGTCAATTCAACTTAGCTTGTTCAGGGGCTTCTTCAAATCAGGTACATTGTGGATACAATACCCAACAATCTACCCCTATTTGAAGAAGCCTAAACCCTACAAGCTAAGGTGAATAGAACATATGAGAATGAAAATCATAAACTAAAAATTCAGTTGAGAGTGAAATTCATTACCATTTTCTCCTGAGAGCATACTTAACGTTGGCAACCACCTTAGCCTTAGCCGAGAGGGTAATCTTCCCCTTTTCGGCTTCTGCAAATATTGGACTTCACTTGGAGCCACATGCTCCCCCTCAGATCTTGCATCCGTGCTCGAGCTTGAGTTCCTTGCTGATGCTCCCCCTTGATCCAAGAGCCTTGAGCCTTACAGTCTTCACTCTTCATAGTTCAACATGCCGAGTTCAGTTTTGAAGAGACTGAACTTGGCCTCGTCTAGGGGCTTCGTGAAGATATCTGCAACCTGCTTATCCGTGGGGACATAACAGAGAGATGTACTCAGATTCAACCGTGGAGGTTGCGACACAATTCTGCTTTTTACTGTTCCATGAAATAAGCCTTCTTCCGAGGAATTGACACGTCCCGGAAGTGCTTTTTCTATCATTCCTGCTTCCTGCAAAGTCAGCATCTGAAAATCCTATCAGCTCGACATCATTGTTTCTTGGGTACCACAAGCCAAGATTTGGTGTACCTTTAAGGTATCTTAGAATTCGCTTTACAGCGACATAATGAAATTCCTTAGTGTTCACCTGATTTCTGGCACAAACGCATGTGAAAAACATAATATCCGGTCTACTTGCAGTAAGGTAGAGCAGGGATCCAATTATGCTTCTGTATTTGGTTTCATCAAAAGGTTTCCCTTTCTCATCCTTGTCCAGAGAGACAGTGGATCCCATTGGAGTCCTCATAGAGGTTGCATTCTCCATTCCGAATTTCTTGAGGAGTTCATTTGTGAACTTCGTCTGAGAAATGAAAATTCCATCCTCAGACTGTTTCACTTGAAGTCTCAAGAAATACTTTAGCTCTCCCATGCTGCTCATTTCAAACTTTCCTTGCATAAGTTTAGAAAACTTTTTGCAAAGATTGTTGTCCGTTGATCCAAATATTATGTCATCGACATAGATTTGCACCGGCAAGATCTTGCCTTTGACTTCCCTAAGAAACAATGTCTTATCTATTTTTCCTCTCGAGAACTTGTTCTCAAGAAGAAAACTAGACAGAGTCTCGTACCAAGCTCGAGGAGCTTGTTTTAAGCCATATAATGCTTTATTAAGAAAATAAACATGATTAGGAAATGAGGGATTAACAAAACCTGGGGGTTGCGCGACATATACTTCCTCTTTCAAATTTCCATTTAGAAACGCAGATTTCACGTCCATCTGATAGACAGTGAATCCTTTGTGAGAGGCATTTGCCAGGAACAATCTGATTGCCTCCAGCTTTGCAACTAGTGCAAAGGTTTGGTCGAAGTCAATCCCCTCCTCCTGTCTGTAGCCTTGTGCAACCAGTCTGGCCTTGTTCTTGATGATGACACCGTGTTTATCCAGTTTGTTTCTGAAGATCCACTTGGTGCCGATCACATTCTGCTTCTTTGGCCTGGGAACAAGAGTCCAGACGTTTCATCGTTCGAATTGATGCAGTTCATCTTGCATGACCAATATCCATGACGCATCTTTGTTCGCTTCGTCGAACTTCTTTGGCTCAACCTGTGACAGGAAACTAAGGTACAAAATCTCGTTAATTGTACCTCTCCGAGTTCTGACACCGTCACGAGGATCTCCTATGATCTGATCTCTGGGATGATCCCTCACGTGTCGGAGCTCTAGGAGTCTGGCATCTGGAGCTCTGACATCTTCTCGGGCTTCTCCTTCTTCTGGGAGATTTTCTCCATCCAGATCGTCAACTTCTCCAGTTGGGGTTGAGGTGAAAACCTTGACGTACTTGGGAGTTGCACCTTTTGCAGTCTCATCGAGACTTAACTGTTCAAGCCTTGCACCTGCATCTTCAAGAATGCCACTGGAAGAATTGCTATGAAGCAAGCTTCCTTCATCAAAAACAACATTAATGGACTCCTCTACCACTAGGGTTTTCTTATTGAAGACCCTATATGCCCGACTATGGCTACTATAGCCCATGAAGATGCCTTCGAAGCATTTTTCTCTGAATTTAGTACGTGAGTACTTCCCATTATTGAGTACATAGCATCTGCAGCCAAAAATCCTTAAATAGGACATGGTCGGTTTCCTGCCTTTCAGTAGCTCATAAGGCGTCTTACGATGATTCCTGTTGATCAAGGCTCGGTTCTGCACATGACAAGCCGTATTGACAGCCTCTGCCCAGAAGTACTCTGGAAGAGAAGCGTCATTCAGCATTGTCGTACATGCTTCAATGAGCGTTCTATTTCTCCTCTCCGCAACTCCGTTTTGCTGAGGAGTACGCGAGGAGGAAAACTCATGAAAGATACCATGTTCTTCACAGAATTCTGTCATAGCACCAGACTCGAATTCTGTTTCATGGTCACTTATGATCTTGACCACGGAGCAGTTAAGTTCGTTTTGAATCTGCTTGACAAAATTAGTGAAGATGTCAAACGTATCTGACTTTCGTTTCAAGAAGAACACCCACGTAAACCGAGAGTGATCATTAACAATAACTAGCGTATACGATTTGCCTCCTAAGCTATGAACTTACACTGGACCGAACAAGTCCATATGCAGAAGATAAAGACATCTGGAGGAGTCTTTGTCTGCAATGCCCTTAAAGGTAGCCCGAGTCTGTTTGCCCTTTTGGCATGCGGGACAGGGGCTATCTTTGATGCACTTAATAGTAGGAGCATCCCTTACTAAATTCTTAGAAAACAATATATTAATAGTCTTGAAATTAATATGTGCCAATCTCTTGTGCTATTGCTCACAAAAAGATGCACTGCCTTTTACTACTAGGCATACGGGGGTAGAAGAGTCTAAGGTAAAAAAATCTAAGTAAAAGATATTTCTGCTCCTAATGCCAGTTAATACCTTCTTCGAAGAGGCACACGATATTATCAAGCACTTATCATTGCAGAACTTAACGTCGTATCCTTTATCACACAACTGGCTTACACTGATCAGGTTATGGTTTAACCCTTCAACATAGGCCACGTCAGTGATAGAGAATACACCGTTGGAAATCATACCATAACCTCTGGTGACTCCTCGATCAGATCTTCCAAAGATGACTTTGGGTCCATTTTCGACTGGGGAGTAATCACGCAACAGGCTTCTTGTCCCGGTCATATGCCGGGAACATCCACTGTCTAAGTACCAGATTGGCGTTTTGGTGGCCATTGGACATACCTGCAAAAAGAATTAGTTTCCCTTAGGAACCCAATCGAACTTGGGTCCTAGATTCCTTGTTAGCACACTCCCCCTCGGGTGGTTAACCCTACGAGTGGTCGGCCTCGCATTGCTAAGATGAGGAGTCTCGTTGAATCTTGGATTAAACCAGCAATCCACGACAAAGTGACCAACTTTGCAACAGCACCAACAGTCAAACCTGTTGTACCGCTTCCTAGGCTCCAGCTTCACCTTTGGTACGGTGGGTCCAGCCGAGGCTTTGGATCTGGAGGTGGAGGCATCGTGATGACAGCAGTCACACGATTTCTTCACTTCCTGTTCCTTCAGTATAATAGGCTTGGCCTTTGGTGCCTGCTTCCTATTATGGCCGCTAGAGAAGTGACCATAATTCTCCACTTGGATTTCCTCATAAGGTGCCTTGAAGACACTCTCACCGTAGTTGCGGGGGAAGGCTCAACCATCGTACCAGCTCTTGGGCTTTTCAACCGAGGGCCGAAAGAAGTGGACATAGGTTGACTCAAAGTCCTGCTCATTGCAAGGAAAGCTAGGCTTTCTGAATACAACAGGGTCAAGTGGGGCCTTTCCCTTTTCTGCAGCAGAGACCTTCTTAGCATCCTTATTTTTCCTCTGTTTTCTGTTTCTCCTGGATGATTTACCAGACACACCCACATGCCCTAAGCCAGCCCCCTTAGCCTGAGCAGAGAATTCATCAACCAGAGGAAGAACGGTCTTGGGCATGGAGAAGCTTTTGACAATCTTCCTTTCTGCCGCAAACTGTTCTTCCAACTTGTTGATTTCTTCCTGTTTTTGGTCAAGGAGCCTTAGAGACTCTGAGTGCTCAGAAGTCAGGTCCAGGTGTTCCTGTCGGAGAGAGATCAAGCTAGTGATCTCTTTTCTTAGAGACACACCCTCAGCCTTAAGGAATTTGACTTCCTTTTTCTGAGCCCTCAACCTCTTGCGGCATTCCTCAAAGGTATTGAGCAGAAGCTCATACTTTTCGAGGAGCTCAGCTTCACCGGCAGAAGGGCTGTCCTCGAGATCATCATCAGGAGACTCAGAGTCAGAGGGGGGGGGGTATGATCTTTTACCTTCCCAGTAAATGGGGGGCAGTCTCCTTCTGAGTCAGAGCGACCCATTAGCCCGAAGTAGGCTTCCTCATCATCACTGGAGTCTGACGAATCAGATTCACTCAGTGTCTTTGGCTTTTTGGCAATGTAGCTCCTCTCCTTCTTCTTATCTCTAGAGGACCTGTGCTCCTCTCCCTTCCCCTTATCTCTCTTGCTTTGGTGGCAGTCAGCAACGACGTGGCCTGACTTATTGCATCTAAAGCAAATAATGTCATTAGAGCGATGTTTGTTCTGTTTGGATTCATACCTGTCAGAAGAATAATTCTTCTTCTGATGTCTGGAGGAGGAGCCGTCTCTCTTTCTTTGATTCCTCAACTTGAGGAACTTCTTGAACTCCCGAGTGATGAGTGAGAAGTCTTCTTCAGATTGCTCTGATCCGGAAGAGCATGGCTCAGATTCTTCTTCCTCATCCTTTTTCCGAGAGCGGGACGAGGCAGCACCCTTGCCTTTCCTTGAGTGATTGGCTTTCAGGGTCACAGTCTTTTCTCTGGCAGCGGCTTTATCAGCTTCTTCTTCAGCTTTTCTGGTGTTCAGCTGAAGCTCATAGGACAAAAGTTTCCCAAACAGAATCTGGGGATCTGTTTCTGGCAGCTTGCCAAATTCTCTGATGGCGCAGATCTTGGTGTCCCATTCCTTAGTTAGGGATCTAAGGAATTTGTCATTTAGTTCACCATCGGTGAACACTCGGCCATAACCCTTCAGGGCATTGATGATCTTCAGGAAGTTCTCGAATGTCACTCCGATTTTTTCCTTGGGACCTTGCCTGAAGGTCTCGTACTTCTGGTTCAGAAGGGATCTTCGATCATCCCTTACTTCATCTGTGCCTTCCATCAGGATGATCAGGCAATGCCATATGTCCTTGGCAGTCCTGCAGTTGCAGAAAATCTGCATCATGGAATCATCGACGACGCTTACTAGAATGTATTGAGCTTTCTTGTCAAGTCCGACAAGCACCATCTCATCCTTATCCATTTCAGAAAGTTTCTTGAGCACTTTCTTGGTTGGATCAATGGTGGAGGCCTTAGTGAGGATATAAGGTCCCTCCTCCACTATCATGAAGAGTCGGGGGTCGACTGCTTCCATGTAGTACCTTATCCTTTCCTTCCAGATAGGAAAGTTCAGCTTGGTGCACACTGAGATCTTCCCTGAATACTTGAGTCCTTCCATTTCAGAGAACTTCTTTCTTCTTGACACTAGACACGGGATCTTACTCAAGGTGTTAACCTTATTGACGAGTAACCTCCCTCTGATACCACTTGAAAGTATCTAGTGTCAACTAAATCCACCTATTGGGGGGGGGGGAATAGGTGTCGTGCAGTATTTTACGGAATTTAAAATACCTGCACAAATAAACAAACACAGCACAGAAAAACACACAAGCAATTATAGTGGTTCCCCGATTTGGGTACGTCCACTCTCCCCCTTCGACCTATCTCCCACCAAGGGACGACTCAGTCACTTCACCAACCGGATTGAAATCCAATCCTCACACTACGGAAGGAACCCTTCCAACCAAAGGAGTCACTACTCCTCCACCACGGGTTGCACCCAACCCTTACAACTAGGAATGAATATTCCTTTACAACAAAACAAAAATTGAATGTACAAAAAATACAAACAAACTTGTGGAGAATCCGATGTCGCTCTTCGTTCGTTGATGCTTCCTTGAAAGAGACGAAGAGTCTACGACCGGAGTACTCTCTTGGAGAGGATCTTGACAAGATCGGCGGCGGCAAGAGGTTGCGGCGGCGATGCTCTGTGAATCCAATCTTCTTAACTAAGCAAGCAAGGTCTACGACGATCTCAGTTGGATCAGTCGTCTCGATCGATTCGGAATGAAGAACTAACTTCGTTCAACGATTCGAGAGACAAGAGATCTCAAGAGAGATGTGTGAGACACACTTCTAGTCTCGGTCCTGTCGCCGGAAGATCAAAGAAGCTCTAAGATCAACGTCGACGACTAGCTTGCGAGCGGCAATAGCGATCGGCGGAGTTACGCGATCAGCTAGGGCACGACGTCGGCTGTTTTGATTTTGCGTGAATAGTTCCTGTAGATGTTCGAAATAAGCATGTATATATACCCGAGCCAACCCTAATGACCTTTGTGGGGCCCACAAGGAAAAACCCTAGCCCCGGCCGAAACAGCGCACGACTTCTTGGATCGGTCCAGCGAACATGTGAAAATTGCCTAAGGCAAATTCGGCGAGAATCGTTGGTGATTCCCGTCGAAGTCGGCGGGAATCACTCACGATTCCCGTCGATTCTGCCTTAGCCGATTTCCAGTTGTACAACTAGTCAGCCAGAGGGAATCGGCGGGAATGCAACCTGATTCTCGTCGAATCGGCGGGAATCAGAACGATTCCCTTCGAAGTCGGCGAGAATCACTTGGTGATTCCCGTCGATTCAGCCTTAGCCGAATTTATGTATGAAAATAGTCATCCGGAAGAGGTCGGCGGGAATGAAGCCTGATTCCCGTCGAATCGGCGAGAATCACAAGTGACTCCCGTCGAAGTCGGCGGGAATGACTTAGTGATTCTCGCCGATTTTAACTTGGACGATTTTTCTCTTCCTTTCTATGAACTTGGTCTTTGACCCATCTTTGCTCCTCTTCTGCTCTTGATCTATCTTGACCCTGTACTTGAAAATAAGTACACTCCAATAGAGAGAGCACACGTGAGTCAACACACTGATCTGCTCAACGAGGGATTACGTTGCGCAGACCCGTATATATTGACCCACTGCACCCTGATATTGGTGTGTACTTAGTATGGAATAGCTGCAAACACAACTTGATAGAAAATCATCAAATACATTGTCAATTCAACTTAGCTTGTTCAGGGGCTTCTTCAAATCAGTTACATTGTGGATACAATATCCAACATTAACAAAAGGCTATGAGTGGACTAGACTTCGAGAAGTGGCTTGAGGCCATGAAATTTGAAATGGACTCCATGTATGCAAACCAAGTTTGGAACTTGGTGGAACTAGTCAAAGGGGTACGACCTATAGGGTGCAAGTGGGTCTTCAAGAAAAAGACCTACATGGATGTGAATGTACAGAGATTCAAAGGTAATTACTGCTTAGCCCAAACCCAGTTCACCGAATCTTATATACAGATATAATTTCAGGGTTAGGGCACAATTTTACCGGTTCATTTCTTTCTCTCAAACCCTAGCCGCGGAAGCGGAATTGTTCCATGTGGCGAAATCCCGACGGCTGCCTCGCGTGCGATTGAAGCCCTAGCACCCGCGATCTTCTCCAGGAATCAAACCTAGCAGTTCGTGTAGATGAAGATCTCGATCCTCTCTCTTCCAGCCTGCCCTCGTGCGACGACGGCGAGACGTTTCTCGTGTTAGGGTGGATACCCGTAAAGGTGCGGACATCTCTCTGCATTTTCAGACTCAACAGACCAAAAATCGCTGGAATAGGATTCCAGAACAAAGTTTGAAGATCTTTAGGAGTTATTGGCTGGAGCACCTTGGTCGATTTTTAATTGCCCCTGTATAGGTACTTACCTTTATCATAGCGGTTTGTCTTTTTCTTGATTCATGGATTTTGCAAGTTCCTATTCTATTTGGGTTGTTCTAGAGATTTATTCCGCTGCGCACATGGTGATGTCTCGTTCTCACTCCTATAGAAAACCCAACACTCTCTCCTCCATTTCTATCTCTAACTCTTTACAAGAGGCTCTTCAACATCCGGGGTGACGTGCGGTCATGGATGAAGAAATGACAGCTCTTTGGGCCAATCAGACTTGGGATCTTGTACCTCTCCCTCTTGGACAGAGTTGTGTTGGTTGTAAGTGAGTGTTTGCAATCAAACATGCTTCAGATGAGACAGTTGAACGTCTAAAAACTCGGCTTGTGGCTCGGGGGTTCACTCAACAACAATGACTTGATTATGATGAGACTTTCTCCCCAGTTGTCAAGTTAAACTCTATTCGGGTTCTGATCTCTATATCCGATCATCGCCAGTGGCCCCTGCATCAACTGAATATCAAAAATGTTTTTCTAAATGACGACCTTCTTGAAACTGTATACATGCATCAACCATCCGGGTTTGAGACCACGGGGGAGTCTCATGTATGTCTGCTCAGGTCTCAAACAGTTTTCTCGGGCGTGGTTTGAAAAATTTAGTAAGGCCGTTCGTGAGGTTGGCTTCAAGAGAAGCTCGACAGACTTCTCACTTTTCACTCGTCATCAATCAACCAAGACTGCCAATTCTTCTGGTTTATGTGGATGATATTTTGATTACTGGTGATGACTCTGTAGAGATATAACAAATTAAGCAACACTTAAGTTCTGTTTTTCAAACTAAGGATCTGGGAAATCTTCGCTACTTCCTTGGAATTGAGGTAGCAATGCGACTTGATGGCCTTGTCCTATCACAATAAAATAACAACAATATTGTCTTGACCTTCTTCAAGATGCTGACCTCTCAGGGTGCAAACCTGCGGAAATCCCGATAGATGCCAACCACAAATTGTGTTCTCATGGATCTGACTCTGATTCACAGCTTTCGAATCCAGAGTACTATCAGCGTCTGGTGGGAAAACTGATATATCTAACAATTACGAGACATGATATCTCCTTCTCTGTTGGAGTAGTCAGTTGTTTTATTCATGCTCCACGAGTCTCTCATCTCCAGGCATTCGAATGCATCCTCAGGTATTTGAAGACTGCTTCTGGACAAGAGCTCGTGTATAAGCCATCCACATCTCTATCTCTTATTGCGTATTCTGATGCTGACTATGCGAGCTCTCTGGATGATCGACGCTCCACTACTGGTTTCTGTACCTATTTTGGGGGAAATCTTATCACCTAGCGTAGCAAGTATCAGTCTGTTGGTTCTCGCTCTTTTGGTGAAGGTTAGTATCGTGCTATGGCGGCTGTTGTGTCATAACTTACCTGGCTTGAGAGTCTTCTTGGTGATTTGGGAGTTAAACTATCCTCACTAGCAACTCTGTTCTGTGACAGTCAGAATGCCATACATATTGCCAAGAATCCAGTGTTCTATGAGCGAACAAAACACATTGAAGCTGACTGTCACTTCGTTCGGGAAAAGGTTCAGTTGAAGAAATTGGAATTGGAACATGTACCTGCTTCTGGGCAAGTGGCTGACATTCTTACAAAAGCATTATCACGACCATTATATCATCAATTTTTATTCAAGCTTGATTCTTACGACCTGTATGCTCCAGCTTGCGGGGGAGTGTTAGAAGTATTATAAAAGCATTGTAAATAGGCCCATTACTTTGGCCCATATTGTAGCTCATTATTCTCTTAGATTAATCCCACATCTTAGATTGAGATTCCTTTCCTCTCTCTCTTCCTATATATATGTATTCCCTCAAGTTGTAAAGACAATTTTTGGCATTTATAAAATTTCCACATATTTCTACAATTGTCTTCAATTACTCTCTGAGTTTTTTTGTTCATGATTCTTATGTGTTGGTTATTCATGATGAGGGCTATTCTAGTACCTGTGATCAAAGTTATTAATACTTGTAATTAGCAGCTATGCTGGTTAATTTAATCAACGAGCTTGCATAAATCACTACCCATGATAGTTTGGTCAGATTGCATTAAACTTGTTCTTATTCCCAACTTGATAATTCCTGCTCTATTATGTCATCTACGTAAGTTTGTTTTCCATATTTCACACTTCATCCCAATCTCAGTAGCTGCGTTAGAAGTTTAGAATACCTTTCCTTTCAAAGATAAATTTCTAATTTTCTTTCATACAAATCTTCCAGCACTTCCAAATGTTTTAGCATCCACCTTTTCGCCATTTTCATTTATGTTTACTATGCTTATATGGATTGTTTATAATTATGCCATCTATTTAAGTTTGTTTTCCATATTTCATACTGTGTCCAACCTCGATATATGCTGTATCACAATGCCTTTACTTCAAAAAATCAGTTTCTTATGTTCTGCCAAAAACAATCATGTCCCACTATCAGATGTTTAGTACCCTTCTTACCATTATCAGATGTCCCACAATATTTCTAATTACAAGGCTATAAATCTTAAATTCATGTTACTGCACATGTCTCTGGTCCCTATTTTATAAAAAAATAGGCACCTCTCATTTTACAATAAAATATATTTTAAAAACTAGGGTTTATATTGAAGTATTCAAAATAAAGTTTGGTTTAATAATTCATATAAAGGTTTGGATCAATGTGTTAAATGTCAGATGTCAGATATATGGCAAATTGAGTTTTATAACGTCGGATGTTGGAGACATGTCAGAGACATTTTTAAATGTCGGATTTCAAAAATACAATATATTTTTATATCTTTATTTATATTACTATTATGGATGTAAATATGCATCTATCATGTTTTTATATATCCATAAAATATTCATGAGACATGTAATAATTTTAAAGATTTATATGCTCTTTTTTACTATTTATATTGACAAAACAATGAAAAATAACACGTATTTAGCAATGATTTTAATTGCAGGTTTTCTTGGGTCATCTCAAACTAAGACAATATAAATACACAAAAAATAAAATGTAAACATATATAATTTGTAAAAGTGCAAAATAAGAAACAAGTATTAGCTATGAACATATTTTTTTACAATCAAAGACGTTTCAGAATCAGGCCTGACATCAAATGAGCAAAACAATAGTTGATGTTCCAGCTACCTGGCAGCTCAAGCATAAGCACTTCATGCCAATTGAATAGAAGGGAAATTTGACTTGCAATAAGAAAAATCATCAACAAGAAGTTTTATATCAACAAGAAGTTTTATATTTACTTGCATAAGTTAATAAATGATAGATATTCATGCCTAGTGAATAAAAGGATCAATTTGACTTTACTTGCAATAAGAAAAATCATCAACAAGAAGCTTTATAGCAACATGACATTAATGCTTCATTTGTTTTAGCGGTTGCGGTTGTAAAAGAGTTGTTGTAAATGGAGGTTTGTAAAATGAGCTATTGGAAACTGGTTGGTGGAAATGGAGATTTGTTTGGGTAGTCTGTGTTTGCAGAGCTGTTCGAAACAGAAAACTGTTTGGCAATATAGCGGCGGCGTTTTATAAAAATAAAATTATAAATAATTAATTTTAAATATTAATAATACTGATGTTTTTAAATTATAAACCTTTTTATTAATTATGTATATATATATTCTATTAGATTTTTTATATATATATAAATTTTTTTAACTTTTTTTGTAATATTTTTGACTGTTCAAACTTTAGGTTAAATTTTTTTTGTAATTTTTAATTGTTGAAATCTTCCTCCGCCTTGGCTCCGCCTCCCCTGCCTCCGCCTCCGCCTCCGCCTTCCATTCCCCCTACCTCTGCGTGCCTCCGCCGCCACCGGCCTCCCCGGACCCCGCCGGCATGGTCGCCGGACCCCGGCGAACCCACCTGGGGTAGTCCGGGGGGCTCCGGCAGGGGCCCAGCCGCCGGCGGCCCTAACCGTGAGGCGATCTGGGCCTCACGGTTAGGGCCGCCGCCGGCTGGGGCCCTGCCGGAGCCCCGCCGGACTACCCCTGGTGGGTTCGCCGGTGTCCGACGACCATGCCGGCGGGCACGGGAGGGCAGAGCTGCTGGCACGGGAGCTGCTGGCACGGCGGGACACGTTCGGGCTGGAGCTTGGAGGAGGCGGAGGTGGCTGGAGCTTGGAGGAGCGAAACGCTGAGGAATGGAGGTCCGAGTAGCGGTTGCGGTTGGGGTAATTTTCATCAAGGAACGAAACGCCGGCGGTTGGAACAGGAGGCGGAAAAACAAATAGATATAACACCGGCGGTTGCGTTTTGGTGATACCAAAACGCGCGGATCAAAACTCCCTCCCAAATGAAGCCTAAATGTAATGCCTACCTCATATATCCATCTTGTGATATATGTGTTTGTGTTCTCTCTTATTTATTTCTTCCACTTATCCCCTCCCAATGATATCTTCCCATCTTTATTTTTTGTGCAACACTCTCTACTGGTAGTTGGAAATGCATATCTAATGGTCCCTTCATCTTCATTTTATAAAATATACTCCTATGTGATTGGGACTTGTCCTCTATAACAATTTCACCTCCAACTAATATTTCGTCACGAACTGCTTCTAATCTAGCAATTTTACTCTTTTATTACTTGTGTTGACTTTAACACATTATTAGCGTGGACTTTTACCTCTTCTGGTACTTCCGAGCATTGTTTAACATTGCCTCTAAGCCTAGATAGATGTGCTTTCAATTGACTTACCCCTCCACTTAAAACTTGCCTGCAATAATGACATCAAATCCTTTTTGTATCATTCTCATCTACTTTTTCACCACGAGACCAAAAAACATCCTTGCCTAGCTTTTGTAGTTGACTCTTTCATTGAACCTTCAGACTCCATCTTATGGAGTAAGACAACAGTGGAGAAGCTTAATATTTCATGAGATTGGAATATGGAATTTAAGCTGAACGCCTAATGAAACTTAATAAATCAAACTTATCGCCGTAACAACATGTATCAACAATATTACATTTTGTATTTCATGAAACATAACCAAAAAATGTCCCAAATTTTAAAAAAATGCAAACCATGTGCAAAAATGTTAAGAATGAGAATAGATTTGGGAGGGAAAAGAGAAAGCTTGGGTTTTGAGAAAGGGGGAAGGAATACCTTAGAATACTTGCTTGTCCACCGCCAGGAAACCCTAGGGGTATTTATACCCCTCGGGTTAAGAAGGGGCCGACAGGCCCCCCCATAGGGGTTGAACCCGTCCGGTTTAGCCCCCAACCGCCTTCTTGTTTTAATTAGGGAGGGCTGAATCAGATGATTCAATCTCGCTTGATGCCACATCCTTTCACCGTCTCTTGCATGTCTGTCCCATGAATCGATTGTTATGAGCATTCATAACTTTCCCTTCCCCTTTATGAACCAACTTGTCCCCAAGGTGAAATTTTAAAAATAATTCCCGGAACACGAGCAGGTCGACCCAGGTGTTATGTGTTGTAGATAAATTCTTTCATTTGACAATAATCTCCTGACGGTATTCTGTGCCGCGTTTCTTCCACTTGATGAGTGTTAGAAACCACAGTGGGTCCCTCGTCGGGCACATGAACCCAGATCCTGTGGCCGACTGCAGTCGAATGGCGAGAACATCCCCAACCAAATCTCCTGGGCGCGTGTGGGACCCTCGTCGGGTACATGAATCCATATCACACAAAATAAATTCCCAGGTAGGTTGTTGAGGCCCGAGATAGAACCTGTGACCTCCTTTATCAAGCTCCTAAGCGAAGACTTGATGCATCCCAAGCAAACTCCATGGTTAAACTATCCCAATCTAGGGTTACTTTACCCAGCTGTCACAACCATTAGACCCCCAGAACCATATCAGATCTCCAGATGGGCAACAAGTAGACATCCGTCCTGCAGGTGTATCCTTGCACAATAAACCCCACTCCCTTCAGCACTCCTTCGCACTATAGCTTATTTCCGTCTGCTACCATGACTTGGAAAAAGGCATCCTTGGTGATCTCTTGCCACAACTTCTGTGCAACATCGGGGTTGATGAAGTTATGAGTTATCCAGCTATCAACCAAAATTATCACCTTCTTTTGGCAGATCCGCCCTGCAATTCACATCGTGTGCAGTGTAGTTCCTCCCTCCATGGCCTGGATAGATACCCCGATCTTGGGTATGTCCGGGATGCGTTCCTGTTCCCCTTCTTCATCCGGCATCGCGTCTTCCTCCCGCAACATATAAACCTGGATCATCTGACAATTTTGGCCTGAGGTGAATTTCTCATTATAGTTGAGGCACAATCCCTTCTTCTTTCTTGTCTGTAGCTCTGACCATGTCAATTTCTTCACAGTCTCCCTTCCAGTAGCTCCTTGATCTTTCTTGGTGTACGAAGGATTTGTAGTGTTCTTCATATTCCCTCATTGAGACTTTTGTCAGTTGAATCACTCCTCTTGAACCCGGGCCAGGCTGATACCATGGGTCAAACTGCGCGGCATGTAGGCATGCACCTCATCCTTGATGTGCTCCTTCAATCCCGAAATGAAGCAACTCATTAATGTCTTCTCTTTCCACTACACCCTGTTGGCTAATCTTTCGAGCTCTGCTCGGTATTCCATCAACGCCCTTTCTGCATCAGTTTCTGAAGAAGAGCCTCAAAATCTTCTTTTTCAAGGGGCCGAATCTGGCCGTGAAACCGTCAAAATCGGCACAAGGGGCATAGTCACGCCCTCAGAGGAACCACTGAATCCACTAGAATGCATCATCGTCAAGGTAAAAGCACGCCAGTTGCACCTACTGATCTTTTGGTAGTTGTATAATAACTCGGTCTTTTGAACTCATTCCAACACGTCGCCTCCTTTGAATTGTGTAATTCATGCGGGTCCTTTTTGGTGGCATGTATGCTCTCGGGTTCTGCTGTTTGTGTGCTCCATACTCCTGACCGAGGCCAAGAGGCCGTCCACGCTCTGTTTGCTAATTCGGGTATCCTCCTTCCTCTCCATGTTGATATCCGGGCCTTGTAGTCGAAGAAGAGGGTTTGTACTCCCAATCGCCACCTGTTCTGCTGCTGACATGTCCCGACTCCCGGCCCCTTAGGATTAGGAAGAAGCCCATCCCGAGGAGGGTAAATTGTATCCTTAGGACGTTATTCAATCAGGTCCTCTCGTCCCCTGCCTAGGCGCCTTGGCGCTTTGATCGAACACTGGTGAGTGCTCGCTTCCTCTTTCACAGTTGCTTTACCCTTGATACTTTGAGACAACAAGCTCTTGATCTCCTCCATGTGAGCATCCATTCGCTCTTCTTTCTCCGTCACCCTTAATTTTTCTTCGATGGCCATCACCGTATCTGACAGTCCGGTGTAGTTCTCCTCTATAGTTGCTAGCCTCGTGGACTCTTCCTTTGAGCAAGTCACCATGGTGGAACCTAGGTTTTAGCCACCGAAATCACTCCTAAATTCCAGATTTTCCATGTGAATGCAACCCTAATAATTATTTGAGTTTCATTTGTATTGAAGTTTGATTTCAACATTTTTATATGGAATTTTTTATTTATGCTTGGTTGGATATCTAGATTCGTGGTGTTTTCTGATTTCAGCTATTTATTGTGCACTCTTGCTTTGACCCTCCACACGGAGGATAGTCTAAGTTGTTCGCTTAATGAATTAATTTTGCATTGTTTCAATTATCTAAGCACGATTTAATTATTTATTGCTTAATTTGATTTCGTCATTGATTTGTGAAAGTGCGTTCATATAAAGTTCATGTGTGTAATAAAATTCTCCCGCACTTCTCCGAAGATTTCATGTTAGTCGCGCACTCACAATGCCTACCCTACATTAATTGGTATCAGAGCCCAAGGTTGGAGCCACATTTATAAACATAGTGGTAGGTCATATATAGTCTTTAGGTTCATCTAGGACTAGTTATCACTGTCGTTCCTCCCATATTTGGGGATCCCAATTCTATCTATATTCGATCCCATAGAGCCCCTTTAGAGAGATCCTCATGTTATTATGATGATTATTATCGTTCACAGCGCACCACTTCTAGAGATCGCGTTGACCCCTCGACGCGACTCCGCTATGCTAGAGATGATTACTATGATGATTATTGTCATCCCCATCCCCGTGCATGAGCAGATCATGTTGACCCTTCAACACGACTTGATTATTTCGAGAACCATCATTTTGAGAGAGATCTAGAGTGTAGGTTTCGTGATATTGCCCCATTTTTGTATGGTTCATCAACTCCCGAGTCTTTCATTTATTGGCTCGCGAACATGAAATATTATCTTAATTATTTTGAATTATTCGGTGAGCATCGCATAAAATTTGCGAAACTTAGATTTCTAGATCATGTAAAAACTTATTGGTCTAGCATTGAGAGGTTACGGGAGCGAGATCGTCTTCACCGCATCACTAGTTGGGTGGAGATAAACATATTGGGTTGAGCCTGACTGAGAGTGAGCTTGAGCGACCTATTGATCCTATAGTGAGGTGACCCTCACCAATTCACCTCCCTCCGCCCTGCCTAGAATTAGTTATCGCCCCAACCATAGACCCATTTATTGACACTCTACCATAGATCTATTTTTGAGAGGTCCTTTTCACTCTTCCCTTGTCATTGTCCCTAGCTACATCAGGACTAAGTGCCAAGAGCCTGGTGTGAATCTCGTAGTGACTACCTCATCCATTTATAAGGACACTACCCTTTACATTGGTACTTATCTGGAGGATCATGACTGTCGTGAGTGAGCGAGAGGAGGTGCATACCTTAGGGTTTTTTCCACCTTGCCGGTCACATACGGACCGAACACAATATAAGCCCCTCCAGCCACACTTTGAGTTACTGTCACCACCCGGTGAGTTTAGTTTAGCTTGCATCTTAACACCCCCCTCAAGCTAACACTATAAACATCCAACATCCCAAGCCTGAGGGAGTATGAATGAAGAGATTTACCAGAAAGAGCTTTGCTGAGCATGTCAGCAAGTTGATATTCAAATGACACAAACACCATAATAATAGCTTGATTTTGAATTTTGTCCTGCTCGAAGTAGCAATCAATTTCAATATGTTTTGTCCTCTCATGGAAGACAGAGTTGTTGACGATGCTAGTAACATCTTGATTATCACAGTGGTGGTGCATGGCCTCAAGGACATGGAAGCCCATTTCTCCCAAGATAGATTTAACTCAAATTAGTTCACATGTAGTGGACAACAATGACACGATATTCTGCTTCAGTGGAGGAACGAGAAACCACATTTGTTTCTTACTCTACGAAACGAGATTGCCACCAACAAAGATAAAATATCCACTCGTAGATCTTCTATTCAGGAGGAATCAGCCCAATCAGCATCACAATACCCGTGAACCTTAAAATGACCATGATCATGATTGATAATGCCTTTTCTAGGGTCCTTTCTTAAGTATTTAAGAATCCAAAGAATTGCTTGATAGTGATGAATTTTAGGACCGTGCATGAATCTACTCACTAAGCCAACATGAAAGGAGATATCTGGTCTGGTAATAGCCAGATAAATCAATTTTCCCACGATGCGTTGAAATTCTGTTTTCCTCTCAAGATCTGAAGAGGTATTCTTGTGAATATCATAATTAGGATCCACAAGACTATCCACTTGTTTGACTCCCAAATATTCAATATCACTGAGAAGATCTTAAACGTATTTGCGCTGAGAGATCATAATCTTCCCGGCAGATCGAGCAATCTCAATCTCAAGAAAGTATCGAAAAAGACC
The DNA here is from genome assembly GCA_039513925.1 of Platanthera zijinensis. Taxonomy (NCBI): domain Eukaryota; kingdom Viridiplantae; phylum Streptophyta; class Magnoliopsida; order Asparagales; family Orchidaceae; genus Platanthera; species Platanthera zijinensis. The sequence continues at coordinate 231,159,494 of CM077079.1, forward strand.
CAAATCTTTGATTTCAAAGGCAGATGCTAATTCTCCTTTTACAAGGGTAATATGACAATCTTCTATTCCTATAATAATGATATCATCCACATTAACTATGAGGATAGTGGTACTCTTCTCATTCTTGTAGACAAAGATCGAGTGGTCAGATGTACAATGTGAGAAATATAGATTTAGGAGTTTGTCACTTAGCTTGGCAAACCAGGCACGAGGAGATTGTTTGATGCCGTACAAAACCTTCTTTAGACGACACCCATGTCTTTTAGGAACATCCATGCCCGGTGGAGGAGTCATATAGATTTCTTCCTCCAATTCACTATGGAGAAAGACATTTTTACATCAAGCTGGTGTAAAGACCAAGATTTAAAAGCCGCATCAGACAACATAATTTTAACAGAATTCAGTTTAGCAACATGAACAAATGTCTCTTGCAAGAGTTCCATCTTGAAGAAACTTAGTAGTATATATCCATTTGCACCCAACAGAATGACGCCCATGTGGGATAAGGACAATTTCCCAAATCTCTTGACGTTGGAGAGCATCCATCTCCTCTTCCATAGCCTTCATCTAGTGGGGATCCATGCTAGCTTCTGAAAAATTGTTGGGAATAGGAATAAAAGAAACAAATACAAGATTAACTTTCAAAGAATGAGAGATAGATTGATACCCAACATATTTATCAATAGGATATACTACCACTATGAATTTGGAGAGCAGACGTGGTCTCCTGAGTGATGCCGGTGTTTGGATCTGGCAGAGTGGTGGTGGTTGATGGAGCATGAGTATGACCTTCTTGCATAATATTTTTGTTGTCTCCTCTAGTATACTTGAAGATTCTTCCTTCTTTTATATACACGTAGGTCATTGGTGGGAACTTCCTTCCTGTCTGGAACATCCACACCACCCGGAATAAGCACATCTACCGACACAGGTAGAGGTGACATCATATCACTCTCCTCTTTAGACTTCTCCTGATATGTAATAGTTTTGCCCTCATCGGAGTAATAAGGTGCGTGTTCAAAAAAGATATCATCCTTTGATATAAACCTTCTTCGTAGAGCTAGAGAGTAGCACTTATACCCCTTTTGGTTGGTAACATATCCAACCAAAATACATTTTATCACTTGAGGGCCTAATTTATCTTTATGAGACTCCACAATATGAACAAATGCAACACATTCATAAATCTTAGGAGTAAGATGAATAATGACATATTTTGGCAAAGGAGTTTTAGGGGATACTTTCCCTCCAAAGAATCAGTGGCTCATCCGATTAATTAAGTAGAAGGATGTTAGGACACATTCATCCTAGAGTCCCTTAGGAACATGCATCTCTTGCAATAGGCAATGAGTGATCTCAATGATATGACAGTTCTTCCTTTCAGTCACCCTATTCTCCCGAGGAGTCTCAGAACAGGAAGTTTGGAAAATAATACCATAATCTCCCAAGAACCTCTGTAGATCACTGCCTGTGTATTTGCCTTCATTATCACTCCTAAGAATTTTAATCTTAGCTTCAAACTGTGTCAGCATATGTTGATAAAATAGTTGAAATATTTCAGAGACCTCATTTTTCCTTTTCATAAGGTAAACCCAAGTGAAACGTGAGGAATCATCAATAAAGGAAACAAAATACTGAAATTCATTCACTGAACAAACAGGAGATGTCTAGACATCTGAATGTTTCAAATCAAAACATCTCACACTTCGACTCTTATTGAGAGCATAGTTGATTCTACAGTGTTGATCAAATTCACAAGATTGACAGTTAAAAGTAGACATAGCTAACATCAAAATAACTCGAAAAATAGCTTTTAAAGTCTTCAAGCTAGCATGCCCAAATCTCTTATGCCACAAGATCAACTGATCAGGATTGGTAGACTTTTGAGCACCAAAAACATGACTGGTGTCCATGACTTACACACCACCAGACTCATGTCCATCACCAATTGCCTTCCCACTTGCCAGATCCTGGAAAACACAATGAGAAGAGAAATAAGTGATAACACAGTTAAGATGTTTAGTTAAACTGGTCACAAACAATAGATTTGTTGGAATAGAAGGAACAACAACCATATAATTGATTAAAATAGAGGGAGAAAGATGAATAATCCCTTTACCAGTCATCAAAGCCGAGGATCCATCAACAAGTCTCACACTGCCAGATGCAGGAGAAACAGAAGAAACACCCATGGAGGATCCTGTTATATTGTCGGACGCTCCCGAGTCAATGATCCAAGGGAAAGATGACCCTTTTGAGGATACAAAGGTAGTGCGAACATGAGTAGCCGTACCAGCCAAGTCTGTAGTAGGAGGTCTTCCAGGAGCACTAGCTTTCAGGGACTTGAGTTGCCTAGTCAAGCTTTTATTTTCTGCCAGATGATATTCAGTGTTCTCTAAATTGCTATACATATCAATTTGGGATCTCATATATTTACCATCAGTATCACGAATCCACCCCAAAGGAACAAAGTTAGGATGTAGGTCCCAACATTTCTCTTTTCCGTGTCCTTTCTTCCCACAGTGAGGACACTTCATTTTACTCCTATTTTCTTGTCTTATATTTCTTGAATGCCACTTCTTCTGTTCAACAACAAGAGCAGATTTATCAAGACCAATATGAACATCTATACGAAGCAAGTTTATACGACTTGCCTCCCCCCAAATATAGTGAGCCACAACCTCCAAATATGACACATGATCTCTTCCCAACATCTGAACTCTTTGGAATTCAAGTTCAGAAGGAAGATTAGAAAGCATTTCAAACACCCTCCATTGCATAAGTTCAGTCTTGTAGTGTTCAACAGTGTGGATAACAGAGTATTGATCAATTTCTGCCCACTAATTGGTCAGTTTGCTATAATATTCCTTGGAATCACTCATTCCTATCATGTGGATCTGATGTGTCTGGAGTTGATATATCCTTACCAAGTTCTTTTTTTTAATAACTCCGTTCGATTAGCTCCCACATTTCTTTCGCAGTTTGATAAAAAAGAAAGTGACTCGCAATCTTGAGTTTCATAGAGTTGACAAGCCAATTAATCACAGTAAGATTCTCACCTTTCCATTCCTCATATAGAGGATCAGTCTTACTTGGGGCCGGATTGCATAGACTGACCCATAGGAGGTAGTTTCTCCCATTGAACATGATGTGAGTAACACCTTGATTGAAGTTCATGTTAGAACTTCCTCCACTATAGTGTGTAGATTGATCAACTACCCCTTCAGAGGTATTAAAACTCTTCAATTTGTCCTTCATAAAAGCACACAGGAAGAGGAGACCCCGCACTTGCAATTGGAGACGACACCACAGGGCAAGGGCAACAACAACAACAACAACCGGAGAACAAACCGCTGAAGGAAGAAACAAGAGACCGTTGCTTAGTCTTGCAGGGTGGCGAGAAGGACACAACAACCGATCGGGAGAACCAACGAAAGAACATCACATGATCAGGAGAAACTAGCGGAAACTGCGCAGGAAACAAAATCGTTGATCGGGAGAACCATCGGGGAAAATGGCAGAAGAACAACGATTGACACCACCGTTTCAGAGAACCAGCGTGGTAAACAACACATGAAATCACTAATCGGCCTCAGGGAACGGCGATGGGAGACCAGCGTAGGAAGTTGAGCCTTCAGGTCGACGACGATGGAGGATTAACCTAGCTCTGATACCATGTCGTGAGAGAGCGAGAGGAGGTAGCGTACCTTAGGGTTTTTTCCTCCTTGCCGATCACATACGGGCCGAACACAATATAAGCCCCTTCAACCACACTTTGAGTTACCGTCACCACCCGATGAGTGTAGGTTAGCTTGCATCTTAACAATGACCCCGTTGGCGGGTTCTATGACGACCCCCCTGTCGAGCCTCCTGATGAGCCACCACGTTTTAGTGAGGATGAGATTCATGTGAGCCACTCATTTATGTGTATCGAGTTATTGTCGTCTCTTCCATTATCGTCCCTGATCTTGCCCCAAAGAATGAGTTCTAAGTGGAGCATCAAGTATTTAGGGATTTCTTTAAGTACATTTCAGCATACTCCCATATTTTGGGAGCCAACTTATGATCCATCACACTTTTGATGAGTTTTGGGACACACTGTCTGCTAATCCACCATATATGTTCTTTTTTTAGTGACACTCACCCCACTTTTGAGTCACATTTTATCGTCGGTGTCTTTAGTATTCACTCAGGTGATCGTCATATCCACGATGAATTTTCACACCTCCTTGCGACCCCCCTGATGCGTCACATTTACCGAGACATATATGACACTTTATAAGCTCATATTTGAGTGTTGATGTCTCACACAACCATTTGGGCACTCAATGTGTTTTTCTACTCTCCACCGAAAGACCATTCTGATAGGCCGCCTCATGTTAGAGATATCTAAGTCATCGTCAGACTTTTCCTTAGAAAGTCTGTCGAATATGTCGTACTTCATTTGCATCATTCACATCATTTGCATAAGTCTGTTGAGTCGTTTGTTTATCATTTGCATGCGTTACATGAGTTGGTCCGACACCAGATCAGTACTGATAATGAATCATATAATTCGCATGCAAATGCATATTGGCTAGAGGAGGTATTTCATGAAGGCGGGCGAGTGATGATGAGAATCCGTGTTGTGAGGCTCCTTTTGGGTCTGCTGAAAGTTTGAGCGTTAGGCAAATGGATCCCTACGCAATCATGAGATGGATCAAAACAAATTCATATGATCTTGATTTCCCTACAAGCATGAGTATCCATTATGTATTTAATGTTGAAGACCTGACGCCATACTACAAGCCTCACGAGTATGTGAACCTGTTTTCCGGAGATCCTCTTGAGCTTACACCTCCACATTCTTTTGAACTTATACCTCCACATCCTCAGTCCCGCACCCATTCCACTCCTGAGCTCACCTGCCTTCGAGTCAGTCGTCTATGCCTTCACCGTCTGCACCAATGAGCGCACATGGATTACCAACACATCAGTGGATTCTTGAGAGCATTATTTATATTGTGGTTCACACATGCATAGCCGCGCCAGACAACCAGACATAGGAATATCATTGGAGAGGATGCCCCTGATCGACGATGCTTGTATGACCCCCAATGTCTCTCATCGATTTTGCCCGACACACAGTTAGAGGATTTCGATCTCCATTCATAAGGAGATGAATTCTTTCAAGCCAGGGAGAATGGTGCAGATCGACGACGCGGACCTGCAGCGAAAAACAATTTTTGGTCCCGATTGGGGCCGATTGACCACCTACCATAGATGGCGTCTTCAGATCGATAATCCGACTCCGCAGATTCGTCTGAATTTTTCTTTACATGTTTTTTCATATATAACTTTTTTATTTATTTTTACGTCATTATTTAGTGTAATCCGGCACCTGACTCTCTCGACCAATCATAGTCGGTGATGTCTGGGTGTCCTAATGTTCTTTTATTATAAATAAGAGTAGGGGGGCTGCCATTTGGTTCATTGTTGAATTTTGGGGAACCTTCTTTCTTGATTCCGGTGATCCCTCCATGGTGCCGACTTCATGGAGCCCTAGGTGATCATTCCTTCGGTAATTTCTATTTCCCTCCTTTATTCATTTACATTAGCCGCCGCTTTGTCCTTCCCCAAAACTCCTAACCAATCCTCCCATAGCCGCAAAACCACAAGCCCAGTTTTGCCGCTGCTGCTGCTGTTCTTCCTCCACGCCAAACCGCCTACCCGTGAGCCCCCTCTCCGCCCTCACTGTTGCTGTCAACTACATCTGCAGTTTCACTGCCCCCTGCCAGCCCCAAACCCTTCCCCAAACCCTGTTTTCCGTGGCATTCCTAGCTACATGCCAGCCCCTCCAGATCCCTGTTTCCCCCCTCCACACATGGCAAAACCTGGTCTGTTTTCCAACCTTCTGATCCGGATTTTGTTAATATTTTTTGCCCCTATGTAGGGCAGACCAGCCCTGTTTTGCCCAGCCAGAAAAACCCCTGATTCCTGTCCCGATCTAGCACCTCCCAAGCATTTGGAATCTAGGTTTTAGCCACCGAAATCACTCCTAAATTCCAGATTTTCCATGTGACGGCAGCCCTAATAATTTTGTGAGTTTCATTTGTATTGGAGTTTGATTTAATCATCTTTATATGGAATGTTTTGTTTGTGCTTAGTTGGATATCTATGATTCGTGGTGTTCTTGATATTCTCTGATTGCAGGAAAAGAGTCTATTTGTTGCGCTCTCGCTTTGACCCTCAACACGGAGGAAATGTCTAAATCTTGTTTGCTTATTGAAATAATTTTGTATTTCTTCAATTATCTAAACACGATTTAATTATTTATTGCTTAATTGGATTTCAACGTCGATTTGTGCAAATGCGTTAATATAGAGTTCATATATGTAATAAAATTATGTCCCACACTTCACCTAAGATTGCCTGTTAGTCGCATACTCATGTAGCCTACCCTACATTAGGTTGCCATTGGCTATAAATTTTAATCTTGGATGCAAAACATTACAACATTGACGAATAAGTAATACAGTCATATAGAGACAGAAGAGATAATCCATAACAGTAAAAAAATGGAAAGAGACAGAAGACATACTCCATAAAAGGACACCTCAAATTGCATTAAACTGATCCAGAGGTTGACAATGATAGAAGCATCAATTTCTAGAAAAATTAGATGCAAAAGCATAAATATTAGAGCACTGCTACTAAGAGTTATCACATGTCATAATCAAGTGGAAGGAATGAAGATGAATCTTTAGGAACTGTATAACATTAACATTAAGATGAATTGATATTACATTTAGGGCAATTACATACTGATAAAAATAACTGTAGCGGGACTTATTACAGAAAAAAATAGAGAAGCAACTCACGCAGACGAGGGAGGGGCACAAATCATGCAGTTCCTAGACGGAGGTGCTACGCAATTCACGCAGACACAAGCAAATGAAACGCCAAAAAAACCCTGATCTAGCCCGCGTCGTTGGGGATCGTTGGGTCCAGTAGTAGGAAAATCGGCTTTGGATGAAGCCTTGCTACAAATGGTGGAGAGGATGATCAATCCCGCGGGTTGTGGAGATTGGAAATTGGAAATTGGAGAAGATGGTCAATACTTGATCGAGGAGCTTTGCAAATGGTGGAGAAGACGATGTTTTCGAGCTTAGAAGTGTTGGAGAAGCTTGGCAAGGGAGGTCCGAAGGAGGAAGCAGTGGAATCCCGAGTATTTCGACCTCATTCAACGACCAGTAGGTGTAATTTTAGGGCAATGTTTACGTAAACCTCACTTACAAAATAAAAATCGCCCGCCACAACCATTTATTGGAACACCCGATAAGTCGTATTTAGTCCGTTATTTCGGCCGATAAACGCTAAAACAATTTAATTATAGTGTTCAATAAAAATAGATCATTTTTACCTAAAATCAGACATGTCGGCCGATATGTCGGACATGTCGCCCGACATTTGAAATATTGGTTTGGATGCATCAAACTACCATAATGAATGGATTTATATTGAAACAATAAAAAAAAAGATTGGTTTTCAAAATTTTGTAGTATTTAGCCTGCTTAATTATGTTAATCCAATGATTTTGGAATAAAACTTAATGCAACTTCCGTAAATTTTTTAAGATACTTATCAAATATGAAAAATCTTAGGAACATATTATAAGTGCTGAAAAATCTTCTTTGAAATCTATCTAGTTTGAAAATCTCCTAAGATATGCCATCAAGAATTGCAATTCTAAACTTTCATGTTTTTGTGTTGTTAATAAATCATTCTCTTAAAACTTAAAAGAGATTGATGCCACCTTAATCTGTGATACCAAATCTTATGGGATATCTTAGCGTCCAGGAGTTTCAAATGCAAATTTATGATAAATGCTTAAAATTCATGCAAACATATGCAATGCAAATATATACAAATTTACAGGCAGCAAGCTCTTGATTTAGAAAAATTCTTGTGGGGTGAACTAAAGAGTACAAACAAATCTATTATAAAGAACAATTTAATAGTCTAAAAAGAGCACATCAAAGGTGGTAAGCATGCTAAATCATGTTTGATTGCATCTCACGGGGCATATAAATTATGACTGTTTAAATGCGAGAAAACTAAATGGCGGCTGCAAACAAATAATAGAAATAGAGAACAAAAATAGGTAAAGATAATATATCACCAATTTGATAGAATCATACCCTTTCAAAAATAGTGTAGAGAAGCACAAAAATGGAGAGAAATAATATAAATATTTTATTTATTCTTATAAACATTACATTCATAAGACAACTCTTTGTACATGTATAAATAGATGTGGTGAGTGGTGACAAAATCGTCATCCAAGATGTTTGACTAATGTTTGTGGCAATGTGCTTAGTCGCGGGCCTTTGTACGAGCCTATTGTTTAGATTGCTTTAACATTACCCACATGCTGGAGCATACAAATCATATGAACCAAGCATGGACAAGAATTGGTGATAAAGTGAGCGCGGTAAGGCTTTGGTAAGAATATCAACAATTTGTTTGGCCGCAGAAACATGTCTCAAGTTCAGTTTCTTCATTTGCACTTTCTCCCGGATAAAATAACAGTCGACCTCGACGTTCTTGGTACATTCGCGAAACACGGGATTATTTGCAATGTGGATAGCTGTTTGACTATCACAAAGAGTGTGGCTTGAGAGGAGAGTTTCACACCCAAATCACTGAGAAGACTTTCCAACCACGTAAGTTCTGAAACGACCGAGGCCATTGGGCGATACTTTGCTTCTACAGTTGATCGTTCAACCATAGTTTGTTTTTTGCTTCTCCAAGTGACAAGGTGCCCACCAAAGTAAGTGCAATAGCCACCGATGGATCGACGGTCATCCAGAGAGTCTGCATAGTCTGCTCCCAAGCAAGCAATGGGAGATAAGGATGAGGAGGCTTATACACAGGCCCTTGACAAGAGGCACTCTTCAGATACCGAAGGATACGCTCAACTTCCTAAAGATGGGAAGTTCGTGGAGCATGCATGAAGCAAATGACAACCCCAATAACAAAAGATACACCAGGTCGTGTAACTGTAAGATAAATTAGTTTGCTCACAAGACGACGACAATATTCTGGATTTGGGAGTAGTCGGTCGGAATTAGAGCTATGTGCATAGAGCTTCTGGTTGACATCCATAGGTGTCGTTGTGCATCCGAATGAGGGGTACATCGCTTGTACAAATGAATAATAAGCATCTTAGAAGAGATTCTCGTGGGTGTAGGTAAAATGGAAGTTAAGTTAGAATGGACAGGAACGACATGGCGTTGTAGTGTAGAAGTTATTGGAGGGACTGTACGTGAGAAGTGAAATGGCTGGTCTTCGAGGAAGGTTAATCAACAGATGTAACAATCTTGCGATCAGTGGGAGAATAACAGACATAACCCTTCCGAGTGTCAGAATATTCGACAAACATATATTTGGTAGCTCGAGGAGCAAACTTGTCTGTAGGAGGACTAAGATGGTGAATATTGCATCACAACCAAACATAGGAGTCAAGGGAACGGGATGTGTGAATGGGAATAGAAGGCTGAATGGTGCCGCAAAGTTGAGAATAGAGGACATACGATTGATGGCATAACATTCTATAGAGACTGTGAAATGCTAGTAGGCCGTTGACACCATCATCTGAAACACAAGTGAGCGTGCGACCTCAAGGACCTGACAACTATTTCTCTCGTCAAACCCATTTTGTTGGGGTGTGCAGACACAAGAAGTTCGGTGGAGAATAACAAGCTCAGTGCAAATATTTTGAAACACATGACTAGTATACTCGCACGCATTATTGGTTCAAAGAACTTTGATAGAGCTAGAAATTGTGTACTGCGATGAATGCACAAAACACACCAAATAGTTCAGAACAGTCGCGAAGTAAATACAACCAGGTCATACCAGAATAATCATTAATAAATATGAGGAAATAGCGATAACCAAAAATACTAATTGTTTTATACGACCCTCTAATATCAGAGTGCACTAAATTAAAAGGGACAATGCTCCGAGTATAATGAGGTGATAAAGTAGAACGATGCTGTTTGCCATATATGCAAGACTCGCAGGTGAAGTCGGTAAGAGAGAGATCGGGAAGTGTTTTTCAGAATCAGAAGAGGAGCTTGTCCAAGGCACCAATGCCAATCAACAGAGGTGACAGAGGTTAGAATGGTGGTGGGAACATCCAGAGTGTATAGCTCATTTGACAGTCATCTTCTACCAATGATATTCTTAGTCCGTCGATTCTGCACAATAAAGGAAGAAGATGAAAATGTTATAAAGCAGTGAAGGTCTTGTGTCAGACGACTAACCGAGAGAAGAATAAAAGGGGAGCTCGAAACATGAAGAACCGAGCGCAGAGAGAGAGAGAGATGAAGTGAGGGGGATGTCCCGAGAACCACAAACAAGGGTGGTCACTCCATTAGCCATCTTGATGAACTTAGGGCAGGCAAAGTGAAGTATTGAGGCAACTTTTGTGGAGTAATATGATTCGTGACACTAGAGTTCACTATCCAAGCTGGACTATTGGAAAAACATGAGATACCTTCATTTGAAATAGACACAACAGAGCCAGTGACTGCTCAACCCTTGAAGATGCTACAGTTGGGTGCACAAGCTGTCTTTGTTAGTATGGGTGGTGGATGGAACATCAGCCGCAAAGGAGGCATGCTGTTGGGGATACCGCGGAGGCACACCATGCCTACTAACGCAAGCAGACTCCAAATGACCATCCTGTACACAATAGGTGCATACGTGAGTGTCGATACCCTTGGAGCGATTCCATCTGCCGCGACCCTATCCACAAAAGTCGGTGCGGCCCCACGAGCCGGTACGACCCTCACGAGCTGGTACAACCCTCACGAGCCGGTAGCGTGGTGGGATGGTGTTCAAAAGAATGTTGGAGAAGGGACGAATAAACAGGCTCTGGAGCATGGGGGGGGGGTTACCTTCAACATCATGGAGCACACATCTGAGAGGGAAGAAACCTTTAGGGTGATAATCTTTGTACGAACACTTTGGAGATATGATGGGACACTTGTCATCATCATGACAATACCGACTGCTTCCTTCTGAGCACATTGAGCAGCGAGATAAAAAGTTGGAGGCTGATGTTGAATCCAGGTCTCGACGAGAGTTTTTGATTTCGTAACAAAGGAGGTTCAGTCTCTGCCCGCTCCCAGAGTATGAGATTGAAGCTCTTTGAAAATTTCAAACAGGTGTTGGAGACTGTCCTTGCCAAAATACGAGTGAAGGTCATCTCATACTGCCTTTTTCGTGTCATGATACATTGACATACGATATGGCTCAGCGTCCATTGAATTCAAAATTTAGGATTGAATGCGACCGTCGTCAAGGATCCATTACTCGGTGGGCTCTGCTGGTGGTGTCCGGGAGAGATGATGAAGCAATCCCTTTGTTGAACACGACTCACCGAGTGCACCTACTTGACAGTTTTTCTTGCCATCGAGAGAAATAGTTGTGATCCATACTTCGTCCCGCACATCGGGAATTGGGGCCGGAGCAAGAGTCAGAAGGGGCGTAGAGGAAGAGCATGCATGCTTTCCCATGACTACGAAGGGAAGAGACTATGATGCACCGACAACCTTGGGGGTCAACGTGTCCGTGTCGGACTCTTCGACACGCGCCCTGGACACGGCGACACGTTTGGGTCACGCGGGACTTGTGGACACGCGAGTCCCGCGTGAGCCGACTCTTTATTAATTTTAAACCCGCATCGTTCCCCATTTTCTCCCGTAAGCCGACTTCCGTCTTCCTCCCGTGAGATCTAGGGCATCGATGTTCCTCTTCTCGATCGACCTCTGTGTGCTCCTCATCCTCTTCGTGCTCTCGCTTCTTTGAGGTAATGCATCCTCTTTGTGCTCTCGCTTCTTGCCGTTCCTGGTTTCTCATCTTCTCTCGCTTCCTGGTTTATCACTTCCCGATTGCACGACAGCTTGCAGAGGTCTTCCTGGTTTCTCATCTTCTTCGTGTTAGCTTCCCTCCCAGAAGGTTCTCCGGGAAACATGTAGAGGTCTTGTATTGTTTACTGTTTGCTATTCTTCGTGCTGTCGCTTCTTTGAGGTAATGCATCCTCTTCGTATTGTTTGCTATTTTCAAAATCAAGACGCTGGTTGACATTCTTGTTAAGACAATGAGTTTGTAAAATATTTAGGAACGTATTTAGAGGATGTATTGAAACATGATTAACTCATTTTGTCCAAATTTTTTGGATGAATTTCAGTTATCATTTCAATAAGGCTGTTTTATTTAAAGGTGTTATGTATTTCAATAAGGCTATTTTTTGATGAATTTCAGTTATCATTTCAATAAGGCTGTTTTATTTAAATGTGCGATGTATTTCAATAAGGCTGTTTTTTTGGATGAATTTCAGTTATCATTTCAATTTTTTTTGGATGAATTTCTTGTTATATTCTTTTAGTTTTCTTTAAAGGTACTATGCATTGTTTTCTTTTGGTAAGAACACTTAAATTTTTTTTTGTAAAATGTCTTCAAGCAAGGGTAGTAATAGTGGTTCACAAGAGCCTATATCTGATGATGATCCAAATAAATCATTATGGAGGTTTGTCACTAAGCTAGCTACTCATGGTGAGGCGGGAGACAATTTGTCATGGAAGTGTAATTTCTGTGAAAAAAGTTTTACAAGTTCATATACAAGAGTGAGAGCACATTTGGTAATGCTTAGTGGAAAATGAATTGGAAAATGTGCCAAAGTAGAAAAGAGTGATCTCATCGAGATGAAAAATTTAGAAAAAGAGTTGAATGCTAGAATTGCAAGTCTTGCTCCTAGAAAGATTCCTTTGCTCCTTTCTAACATTTCAAGTAGTGAAGGTGGATCTTATAGTGAGGTTGATTATTTCATTACAAAAGAAGGGTTGAAAGTGGTGGAAAAGAAGCTCTTGAAAACACATTTAACTTTGGTCAACGAGAATAGTTAGACTATGAGATTGCGAGAATGTTTTATTCAGCAGGTTTGCTGTTTAATTTAGCAAGAAATCCTTACTTTATATCCGTTTTTACTTATGTTGCAAATCATAATATTGCAGGATATTTACCACCAAAATACAATTTGCTTAGGACAACCTTGTTGCAAAAGGAGAGATTAAATATTGATAGATTGTGTGCACCTATCAGAAATATGTGGAAGGAGAAGGGTGTTAGCCTAGTGAGCGATGGATGGAGTGACTCCCAACGGCGATTACTTATTAATTTCATTGCAGTTAGTGATGGAGATGCAATGTTTTTGAAGGCTGTTGATTGCTTGGGTGAGATAAAGGATATGCATTTTATTTTTAACCTATTCAAAGGGGTTATAAATGAAATTGGACATGAGAAAGTTGTCCTATTATAACTGATAATGCTGCTAATTGCAAGGCTGCGGGACAACTTATCGAACAAGAATTTGAGTTCATTATTTGGACTCCTTGCGTAGTGCACACTCTGAATCTTGCATTGAAAAATATATGTATACAAAGAATATGGAGGTTAATCAAGATGTTTATTTGGAATGCAGTTGGATCTCAGAAATTATTTCTGAAGTTTTGCAGATAATTTTTTTTATCATGAATCATTCCATGAGGTTAACAATTTATAATGAGTATGTTAACTTGAAATTGTTTCTGATGTTTTGCAGGTAAATAATTTTATCATGAATCATTCCATGAGGTTAGCAATTTACAATGATTTTGTTAACTTGAAATTGTTATCCATTGCTGATACAAGATTTGATTCAATGATTGTTATGTTGAAAGGATTTAAGCTCATTAAAAATGGTCTTCAAAGCATGGTGATTTGTGAGAAATGGAATATTTATCGAGATGATAATTATGAAAGAGCAAAGTTTGTGAAAGAAAAAGTACTAAATGATTCATGGTGGGACTCTATTGATTACATCCTATCCTGCACGACTCCAATTTATGATATGTCGAGGTTTTGTGATACAGATAAGCCTTACCTTCACTTAGTTTATGACATGTGAGATTCTATGATTGAAAAAGTGAAGAAAGCTATTGATGATCACGAGGTTAAAAGGTTAGATGAACGATCAACTTTTTATGTTGTTGTTCAAGCAATATTACTTGATCATTGGTCAAAGAACAACATTGCTCTTCATTTCTTAGCACATGCCTTGAATCCAAAGTAATTTCTAACTTTTCATGTGTTTTTTATATATTAATGTTTAATTTTTTATGTTATTAATACTTATGTTTCCTTTTAAATTAGATATTATAGTGAACAATGGTTCAATGAAGATCCTTCAAGAGTTTCTCCATACAAGAATAGCGAGATAATTCAAGAAACTAAGAAATATTTTAGGAAATACTTTCCGGATATTGAGGAGCGAACACAGGTGAATTTATGTATGTAAATTTTGCATACATAAATGGAGATTTTAGAGATTTTGATTCAATTCAAAACAGATATTCTATGAATCCCAAGGCTTGGTGGGTTGTTCATGGAGCAAGTGCTCCTATTCTACAAAGCTTAGGCTTAAAACTTCTTGCACAACCATCCTCATCATAATGTGTGGAGAGAAATTGAAGTACATATTCTTTTGTGCACTCAATGAAGAGAAATAGAATGACACCAAAGCGTGCATAAGATCCGATTTTACTACATAGCAATCTACGTATACTTTCAAGAAAAAATCTACAATATACATAAGGAGAAACAAAGATGTGAGATATTGACAGAGATGCTTTTGATACATTCGAGGATGTTGGTATGCTGGAAATTGTAAATCTCTCACTGGATGAGCCGGACTTGGAATCAGTTATCTTTTTAGATGATATATAATATGTAAGTATGAATATTACATTTTTATATGCTAAGTTTGTTCATTTCTTGTCTATTTATTAGTATTTTATAATTTCTGTAATTATAAAATATGAATTTAACAAACGTGTCCGAATGTGTCGAATATTAGTATAGGAGAATGGACGAGTCGCGTGTCACGTGTTGGTGTCGGTGCAACATAGGGAAGAGACCACTTGTGTTAGTATTGCAACGAAGAGCGGCACATGTCAAAGATTTGTTCGCGCATCCAGAAATGTTTTTTTTTTCACTCGAGTGGTAAGGCAAGTGTTTCGCGTGTGTGGTGTGGGATTTCACTTAAGCGGCAGGGCGTTAAGAGAATTAGCGTGTTGCAGTGCGACGATTTCACACGTGTGCGAGTAGCAAGGTCGTGGCACGCAGCAGTTGCGTGAAATCCGATGCGTGTCAAGCGTAAGAGGGCAGGACGCTGGGTTGTTGTGCCAGTGCAGCAAGAAGCGCCAGTGTGGCAAGAAAGTTTGCCGCGCTGCTTAGGAGTGTGACAATGGGAATTTGCGGCGTTGCTTAGGGGTGTGGAGTTGCGGGACACTGTTGGGGCGGAGGTGTGGTATGCGTCAAATTTGCATGAGGGATGCAATATTACAGGAGAAAAGAAATTGGTGTGCGGGATGAAATATTGCAGGAGAATTAGGTTTGCAAAAAGTGATGTGACAAGATTGGCGTAACCCGTATTTAGGATTGAGTGTGCTCGAATTAGGAAGCCGGATTACAGGATTTAGGTTTGCGTGAATCACTACGCGTGGGGCGCGAGAAACACGGGATGCTGCGGGATTTTCAGTAGCATGCGAGTGATCGAAACAATATGCGTGCGCTAGCACGCGGGGAGTGCCCAAAAAAGAAATAAGACGAGAGCGGAGCTCAGTTGTAAAATTAAAAATTTGGTTCGTAGGATCGGTGCTTTGATACAATGTAGAGAAGTTCAAAATTGGTGAGAAATAAAATAAATATTTTATTTATTCTCATAAACATTACATTCTTAAGACAACTATTTATACATGTATACATATTATACATGTATAAATAGATGCGGTGAGTGGCCACAATCGTCATCCAAGACGCGGGACTTGTCTCTATGTGGCAATGAGCTCAGTCGTGAGGCTTTGTATGGGTCTTTTGTATAGATTGCTTTAACAAATAGACTTAATATATTCGCACATGAAAAACAGTTTTATTAGAAAGTAGAAAAGCAAATTAGAGTCCTTTCACATATCTTTGTTTTTTGTTATATTTATAACAAAAGTCTTATTCTGCGATAAAATATTCAAAATAAAATTTGTATCTCAAAATTTGGCTTCGTCACATTAAGGTGCAGTGAATGGAAAGAGCAAAAGATGAGCATGTACTTGAGGACGAAAGGGTTGAGCACACGGGAGGGTTGACACAGGTGGTTGAGGGCTTGGGGTTGCAGGTGTTTTGTATAATGCAAACTGGTTGGTTGATGATTATGCTGTTTGTAGTTTTTGCTCGTGTTTGCGATTAGATGAATGTCAATGGGCTGATTCCACATAAAAATATTTCAAACTTATTTTTGTGTAGGGATTGATCTTTCCATTGGAGTCAATGGCATACCATTTGTTTCTCATTTATGCCTTCACTATCCACAGATAGTAGGGAAAAACAGTTGTAGTTTAAGCCTTCTTTCAAGTAAAAGAGGAAGGCCCTGTATACATAATTGCCCTTTGAACTATCACCGTTTTAGTCACCCCAATCCCAAACAACTCTATAGTTTTTTTGTCAGTATAGGAATGTGAATGAGAAGTTATTGGCATCTATGTTACGTTATGGGAACAAGTTACTGCCCCACATGTTACCTTCTTCAATGTGTTACCAAACTTTGCTCATTTGTCTTTAGAAAAATGTGGAAATCATCTATTATTGCACTTTTGTTTGGTACGTTCTACCATGATGGACCATTTTTTTATTGTATGGCTTACCATCCTTACCTCATGTTTTTATCATTGTTTAAAATTCATCAAAAAATCCATCTATTACTTAGGTGGCGTTTTGTTTGGCTTTTTGCCTGTGGTGCGGTGGAAACGCACCGTTGTTTTGCGAGTAAGCGGTGTTTGAGGCGGCTGATATTGAAAACTGCGTTTATTACATTCCGCGTTTTTTGTATAAACCCCGACCGCAACTTTTTTCTACGTTCAGCCGCAACCCCCGCTGTTTCGTTCTATTTGGAACCCTATCACGAGCGCCGAGCCTTCCCGATCCCCCTCACACGGAGCCTTCCCGATCAGGATGTTGGATCTGCCTTTCTCCCCTATCTTTTTCACCTACTCCGATCTTCTTCTCCAAGCAAATGGGAGTGGCTAGCAACAAGTTCTGCTCCAGGGATGGGAGGTTCTGCTCCAGGGATGGGAGGAGCTGCTCCAGGTCTTCTATTTCCGGTGGATTCCGGCAAGCTGACGGCGAGAACAGAGAAGGTGGCGGTTGTCGACGGGGCATGCAGGATTCCAGCAAGCTGACGGCGAGACTGCTAGGCTGAAGCCTTAGGCTCCAGGGATGGGAGGTTCTGCTGAGACTTGGAGTGGAAATACACCAAATCATTTGAAACATTTTTCCCACATTTTCTAGTCCGATTTCTGTTCATTTTTTTCTCAGATTTGTGCTTTGGTTTCTAATTTATCCTTATCTTTGTGCCCTCTGAATCTCAGCTCCAGCTTTGTTTCTCATATTTGTGCCCTCTGAATCTGATTTCTCGCAACATCTCAGCTCTTACCCTTTGTTGTACTGAGCTCCAGCTTTGTTCATCCTAGCAGCAAGAGAAGCTCTTCCTTGTGCTTCTCATTTACAGATTTTTCCGGCTATTTCCAAAAAAAAATTCAATCTTTTTCCAGATTTTTTTTCAATTGTGTAGTTATATGTGTGTCTGTGTTTTTGTATGCTTGTCCATGATATTAATATTATGAAAAAAAATTATGATATCAATGCTCATTTTTTGCATTTTTTAAATGTTATTTTAGGGTTTGAAGTAATTATGCATTCCAACCAGGATATTTGAAACCTTATATTTTAAGGTTGGTAATTATTTTTGTTGATGTTATTTAATTAAAAAAATATGTTTATTCCAAAAATTAAATTGTTCGTAATTAAAAAATAGGGAAAAAAATTCACTCAAGTCTCCGTTTGGTTTCCAAACAACTTTTTGAAAACTCCGTTTTGCAAACTCCATTGTACCCAAACAGTTTTTAACAAAACTCCATTTCCCAGAATCAACACTTTTTCTATCAGCAGCTTACCATCAGCAACAACCCAACCAAACAGAGCCTTAATCTGTTTGTATCACTGGGCATTAATAGATACTTTAGACTGGATTGGATTATTTTAATATTTCTTTTTTTTAGCTCATCTTATTATCTGGTTTGTCACAGTTTCCTGTAATCTACAGTTTCATTCTCAGTCCTTTGATGGTTTATATATGTTTCTCTTTTTTGTTAAGATCATCCTATATTATATTGGAGATTGCTATGTCCCTTTCTGGTCTTTTAGATTGCATCATGCTTCATGATAGGGATTTTAGGTTCTCTTATTCTAAATATTTTCTAGGCAAGTGAACCTATCTTTATTCAGTAAAGAGCAAGGAGTTTCCATGTATGAATCCACAGGGGCTATGATAGTAATAACTATAATTTTATTATCTACCTGGTGATTTAAGATGAAGTTTATCTCTTAAATTGCAATTAACTACTTCAAAACTTTTAATTAGAACACTGACAAAAAACAAAATAGAGGAAATAGCATTTGTAATATTGAATCCAGCGAGAACTTTATAATTAACTCATGGTTATAATTTCACTATTCATGAAATACTTTAGACTGAGAATTTTTAAATTATGTTAAATTTTTTCTTAAGACAACTAACAACTGATCTTAGGTAATCAAAATTTATTTCTAATACCCCTAAGATTGCATTACGAACTGTAAATTCCACTATTATATTTGACTATAATCCGTGATATTTATGTGGTCGAATCCCTAGGATTGTATGCAACTATTTCCATTTACTCAAAATCATATCATATCTAGGGTTTCTCAATCTCCAACATATACAATCTAACAAAATTAACACACTGATATGTATCAATTCAGTGAGAATGAAAACTGTTAGAAAAGTCCATGCAAAGAGCCCATTATTGGGCCCATGTTTTTATTGTTTTTCCTTCTTCTCCTATTAGTCCCACATCATGTATATGATCTCTCCTCTCCTTTTCCCTTCCTATATATTTGTATTCTCTCTCTGTATTTATATACACAAGCAATTTATACAAGTTTTCAGCTTTTTCAACATGGTATCAGTGCCAGGTTCCCGGTCCATGCGGTTTCCCATTTTCTAACCGCCCAGACCGCCTTCCTCCCCTGTTCGCAGACTGCTCTGCGGCCTCCCCTTTCCTACCTGCTTCTATCCGCGGGTTCCTCTCCTCCGGCTCTTCTCGCCGGCCTCCCTGCGGTATACCCGCCTCTTCTCACTCTCTCCCGTGGTTCCCACCCCTCCCCCCTCTCTCTTTTATTCCCTTTTCTTTCCCTCACCCGTGGGACCCTCTCCCGGTTCGACCTGTGGTCCGTCCGCTGCAGCTTCTTCCTTGCCGCGCGGTCTCTTCGTCGCGCGACTTGTTTTCTGTCTACTGCGGCTTCTTCCTTGCCGCGTGGTCTCTTCGTCGCGCGGGTACTTTTCTTCTTTTCGCGCGAAGATCACCCCTCTCTTGCCGCTCAAGTTCTCCTACTCGCGGCCTCTTCTTGCGGCTTCTCCTACCCGCTGCCTTCTCTTGCCGCTCGAGTTCTCCTACTCGCAGACTCTTCTCACTGCTTCTCATACCCGCTGCCTTCTCTTTGCCGCTCGGGTTCTCCTCGCGCGGTCTCTCTCCCTAACCGCCGCGCCTTCACCCTTGTTCTGTTCGAGCCGACCTCTCTTGTCGCTCATTCTATGGCCGTTAGTGTGCTCACTGTGACCGTGCGCTTTGTTTCTTCGCACTCTGTTCGCGACCTCCCTTTCTCTATCATTGCTTGCCGCTGCTCTTGTCGCCTTGACTACCCGCTGCGACCTCTTCTGTAAACCGTGCGGGCTTGTCGTGCAAGAGTGCCCTCCCGCGGCGACCTCGTCTTCCCGCAACGTCCTTTCCTGCTCACTGCGGCCTCTCCGGTCTACATAGGATCCTCTGTTGACTCCACCAGCCAGGCGGCTAACCCCTCTGCAGACCGCCCGACTCCTCCTCCTGAACTCCGTGATGAGCTGCAGATCACCACCATTTCCCTATCTGGAAAGATGAATTGCATCTCATGGGTGCACTTGGTTCGTCGAGTTCTTCAGGCCAAAGGCCTTGTTCTTCATCTCACTCAGCAACCTCCTCCTCCTCTTACCGACGACTGATTGCGCAACAAAGGTCGCGTTCAGACGTGGCTCCTCAATTCCCTGGAGGGTGAGCCCTACCAGATGGTCATTCATCATGAGACATCAAAGGCTATGTGGGATGAGCTCCACTCCTTATACTCCGGCAAAGACAGCCTCCAGCACCTCTATGACATTATTACCGATCTTCAGGCTCTCGATGCTGGCGGGGAAGCGGACATGACATCGTTTTTTGTTCGTACTAAGACTCTTATGGAGGCCTGAATCCAACATCAGCTTTCTACCCCTGATCTTGCCGCGCAACGAGCACAAAAGGAGGCTGTTTACATTGCTATGATAATGGCGCGCGTCTCGACACATCTCCAGAGTATTCGTGCTCAGGTTCTGGCTTCGGCCACTACTCCTTCCTTATCTGATGTTTGCTCTATGCTCCTTCGAGTGTCACCGCCCCCGGATACTCCTGCACCCTCCTCTCCGGCCCTTCTCCAGCAGACCCTTCCCCCCTTACTTCCCCTACCGTCTTCTGCTCGTGGTGGACGTTCGGACTCCCGCGGAAGGGGGCTTGGTGGTCGGGGCTGCCCAAAGTGTTCCTATTGTGGCCGGGACGGGTACACTGAGGCAGTTTGCTACAAGAAACATGGCTGCCCTCCTCGTCCGACTGTTGCTGTTGCAGCTGACGGCTCTTCTGCCACAGGTGCCGACCTTGAAGCCGTTCGCCTCCAGCTACAACAACTCCATGGGCTGCTCAACCCTCCATCAGCTTCTGTTGCCTCCACCTCCACTGCAGGTATGGCTTGTTTTTCCTCCAGTCCGCGCTGGATCTTGGACTCAGGTGCCACTCATCACATCACCTCGCTGCGGCCCCCCAAGTACTCGGATGCTCCTCATCCGAAGTGTATCACCGTGGCTAATGGGGCGATCGTTCCAGTTTCCGGCTGTGCTAACATCTCCCTCAACCCCTCCATCTCTCTTCGCTCGGCTCTTTATGTTCCGGGCTCCCCATTCAATTTACTTTCTGTTGGTCGTCTTACTAACGATATGGATTGCTCTGTCACATTCACCTCTTCTGCTTTTTTGATACAGGATCGACAGACGCGGATTACCATTGGTAAGGGTCGACTACAAAACTGGCTCTACCTTCTCAATGCCTCTCCTACCGTCCTGTCCTCCGTCTCATCTCTCATCCGTTGATTGGCATCGCCGTCTTGGGCATGCCCCTCTGCCAGTCCTCCAGAAGGCGCTTCCTGATGTATCTCTTCCTCCCTTTAAGTGTGATTTTTTGTTTTTTTGGCAAGAAGCCGCGTTCTTCTTTCCCCGCACATTGTACTCGGAGCTCGGCTCCTTTTGATTTACTGCACTCCGATGTTTGGGGTCCTTACAAAATTACTAGTATTTCTAGTTATCGCTACTTTATCACCTTTATTGATGATTACTCTCGCATGACGTGGCTTTACTTACTTTGTGATCGCTCCGAGCATCCTCACGTGTTTCGGGCTTTTATGCTAGAGACTCGTATGCAATTCTCCACTACCATAAAAACGTTGCGCACTGACAATGCTCGCGAGTACACTAGCCACGAATTTGCAAATCTGTGCGCGGAGTTCGGTATCATTCATCAAACATCCTGTGGCTACACCCCCCAGCAAAATGACATTGCCGAACGGAAGAACTGACACCTGCTTGACGTTGTCCGCTCCCTCATGCTTCACATGCATGTTCCCAAAGTTTACTGGAACTTTGCGGTCTCCACTGCTTGCTTCCTCATCTACCGTCTCCCTTCCTCGGTTCTCCACCATGCCACTCCGTTCAGCCTCCTATTTCCCTCTGCTCCGGCCTTCCCTATCACACCCATGGTCTTTGGCTGCACCTGCTTCGTCCATCTTCTGGGTCCATCCATAGACAAGTTGGATCCCCGGACGGCTAAACAAATTTTCGTCGGCTATTCCTGGACTCAGAAGGGCTATGTGTGTTATTCTCCGGTTACCCGAAAGGTCTCCGTATTTGCTGATGTTACCTTCCGGGAGGATCAACCTTTCTTCTCTCCTCCTCTACCCACTCCTCTACCACCGACACCGACAACGCCATCCCTCCCACGACCTGTCATTTCCGTTACTGCTCATCTTCCACAGGTTCTTCCTGACCCAACCCCTGCTCCTCCCAAGCCGCCTGTTATCCGTGTCTACACTCGCCGCCCTCTTCGTTCCGTTGCCCCTATGCGGTCAGCCTCGAACTCGGCTTCTCCGTGCCCTGCTGATCCGGTGCCCGCCTCTACAGCTCATCCGATGGCGAACTTTGTCTCCCTGCATCGCCTCTCTCCCCACCTTCAGACATTTGCTACTTCACTGTCCTCGGTTTTTGTTCCTACCTCTGTGCAGGAGGCGCTCCAACATCTTGGCTGGCGGGCCGCCATGGAGGAGGAAATGACTGCTCTCTGGGCCAATCAGACATGGACTCTCGCCCCCCTTCCTTTGGGTCAGAAACCGGTTGGGTGTAAGTGGGTCTTTGTCATCAAACATGCTGCTGATGAGACGATTGACCGACTGAAAGCTCGTCTGGTGGCTCGTGGCTTCACCCAACAACAGGGGCTTGACTATGAAGAAACTTTTTCTCCGGTGGCCAAACTCAACACTGTTCGTGTCCTCATCTCCGTGGCTGTCCATCGCCGGTGGCCCTTACTCCAACTGTAAATTAAGAATGCCTTTCTGAATGACAATCTCCAGGACACAGTGTATATGCAGCAACCTACCGGATTTGAGACCATGGGGGAGTCTCAGGTCTGTCGTCTTATGAAAGCTCTGTATGGTCTCAAACAATCCCCACGGACGTGGTTTGACAAGTTCAGTAAGGCCCTTCGGGAGGTTGGTTTTACTTGGAGCTCGACAGACTTCTTGTTGTTCACTCGTCATCGAACAACGGGAACGGTTCTTCTGTTAGTATACATTGACGATATCATAATTACAGGAGACGACTCGAAAAGAATACAGGAGGTCAAACTACACCTGAGCACAGTTTTTCAAACAAAAGATCTGGGGCCCCTTCAGTACTTCTTGGGTCTTGAGGTTGCCAGACGGCCAGACGGTCTCGTCCTCTCTCAGCGGAAGTATTGCCTCGACCTCCTTCATGATGCTGGCTACTTGGGTTGTAAACCGGTTGACACCCCAATGGATGCAAATCACAAGTTGTGCGCTCAGGCTTCTGACTCAGATCTCCTACTCCAGAATCCAGAATACTATCGTCGTCTCGTTGGAAAATTGATCTACCTCACGGTTACCAGACTAGATATTTCCTTCGCTGTTGGTATTGTCAGTCGGTATATGCATTCCCCTCGAAGATCGCTCCTTCAGGCCGTTGAACGCATTCTCAGATACCTTAAAACTGCTCCTGGTCAAGGACTGGTATACAAAACCTCATCTTCAGCTCCAACATTGGTGACATATTCTGATGCTGATTATGCTGGTTCTCTTGATGATCGACGGTCAACCAGTGGCTTTTGCACATATTTTGGAGGACATTTGATTACCTGACGAAGCAAGAAACAAGCGGTCGTTGCTCGATTATCAGCTGAGGCAGAATACCGGGCAATGGCTTCAGTGGTTTCTGAACTAACTTGGCTTGAAAGTCTTCTTACCGATCTGGGTGTAAAGCTCCCTTCCTCAGCTCTCCTCTGTGACAGCCAAACTTCTATACATATAGCCATGAACCCGGTCTTCCACGAGAGAACAAAACATATTGAAGTCGACTGTCACTTTATCCGGGAAAAGGTTCAAATGAAGAAGCTCGACCTGAAGCATGTTCCAGGGACTGAACAAGTTGCAGACGTCCTCACAAAGGCTCTTTCCAAAACTCTATTCTATCAGTGCTTCTCCAAGCTTGGCGCATACGATTTGTACGCTCCAGCTTGCGGGTGAGTGCTAGAAAAGCCCATGTAAAGAGCCCATTATTGGGCCCATGTTTTTATTGTTTTTCCTTCTTCTGCTATTAGTCCCACATCATGTATAGGATCTCTCCTCTCCTTTTCCCTTCCTATATATTTGTATTCTCTCTCTGTATTTATATACACAAGCAATACATATAAGTTTTCAGCTCTTTCAACAAAAATCACATAAATGAATCGTAAAGATATTTCAAGAGTAGATTGAAAGAAATGAAATCACAAAATGAAATTTATTCTAGAGTTT
This sequence comes from Platanthera zijinensis, assembly GCA_039513925.1. Taxonomy (NCBI): domain Eukaryota; kingdom Viridiplantae; phylum Streptophyta; class Magnoliopsida; order Asparagales; family Orchidaceae; genus Platanthera; species Platanthera zijinensis. Next base: position 231,183,869 of record CM077079.1, read on the forward strand.
ATCCTACCCAAGCACTAACACAATTAGTTCCAATCTATGAAGAGAATTATGATGATACAAGGATAGAAAGATGAGATAATTCATGACAAACCCCCTTATCTTCTATAGAATCCACTATAGATTTGAACACCCCTTCTCCAAGGTATGTTTCTTGCCTTTTTTGTCGAATTTCACAGCTCTAGTTCACAAAAGTCACAAGTTTTTTTTCCTTTTAATTTCTATTGTACTTCCCTTAAGAACCATTTTTTGATGACTTGGCCAAGAACACGACCGTGTTCTAGGTAGGGGTGTAAGTTGAGTTGAGCCGGCTCGAAAGCTTGATGAGCCGGCTCGAAAAAAGCTCGACTCGAGCTCGAGCCTGTGGAGCTCGAGCTCGATTACGAGTCGAGCTCGAATATTATTGTTCATGAGCTCCCGAGTTTTTATTCCTATATATATATATTTTAAAAAATTTAAAATATAAAGAAAATCAGGCTCATGGGTTAAAAAGCTCGTTAGTAGCTCGAGCTCGATAAGCAAGTATTGAGCTCGAGCTCGAGCTAGGACAAAATGAACTTGACAAGCTCGAGCTCAAGCTCGAAATGATTAGCTCGAGCCTGAAAATTTTGCCAAGCTTGATTCGAGCTCGACTCGTTTGCACCCCTAGTTCTAGGTTTTCTAATTCCTACAATTGTGTTTGTGTATGTTAGAAGAAAATCATGTAAAAGCCCATTGCAAGGCCCATCTCGGGCCCTCCTCTTCCTTGTGTTTTAGTCCCACATCTTAGATTGAGTGTTTTCCTTCTTTATCCTCCTATATAAATGTACAAATACATTTATTGATATATATATTTGGAGAAATTAATAAAATTTATCATTTATTTCTCTTTTCTGGTGTAATTTCTATATGGTATTAGAGCCATCTGTTCATAAAATATTTTTAGGTTTCGTGCTCTGTGTGGTTAGTTTTTTTTAACCGCTGGTCTCCTTTTTGCTCCTGCAGCCTCTGTTGTGTCTAACCGCACCCCCTTTCTTTGTGTGCTGCGGTCTCAGCTTATCTGGCCATAGTCTCCCTCTTCTCTCCCGTGGCCCCCCTCCTCCATCTCCAAGCTTTTATAGTTTTTTCTCTCCTAATGAGTGGGCCCTCCCCTCTAATCTTCTCTCCATAGACAAATTTTCCTAGCCGCGAGTCGTCTTCTTGCCGCTGTTGCTTGCCGTTGTTGCTGGCCACGGTTGTTTCTTGCCGCCGCTTCTTCTGTCCGCAGCTTCTACTGGCCGCAACTTCCTCTGTCTAGTCCACAACTTCTTCTACAGGCCGCAACTTCCTCTGTCCAGGCCACCGCTTCTACATGCCGCAGCTTCTCCAGGCCTCCGCTTTTACAGGCCACCACTTATACAGACTGCAACTTCCTCTGTCCAGGTCGCCGCTTTTTCTAAAAGCAGTCGCTTCTCCATGCTGCCGCTTCTCCAGGACGCCGCTTCTCCAGGTCACAGCTTCTTCTATCTGCAACTATCCAGGCCGCAGTTTCTCCAGGCAGCCGCAGCTTCTCCACGCCGCCACTTCTAGTCGCAACACCTAGCCGCAAGTTCGTGTGATTGTAACGCTCCTCTTGCCCGCTCGATCTCCTCCTCGCCAACATCCTGATCAAGCTATGTTTGGCTCCTCACCAATGGCTGCACAATCTACTTCAAACAACATTCAAACTGACCTTGTTGCCTTGCGCACCCAACTCCAACAACTTCAACGGATGATCGACCGTTCCTCGGGCTCTGTTGTGTCTATTTCAGATTGTGGTACCTCCTGTCTTGCCCATAGTTCATCCTGGATTCTTGATTCAGGGGCCTTACACCACATTACCCCACAGAAACCTTCCCACTACTTGGCTTCTATGCATCCCAAGTTCATTATTGTTGCTAATGGTGACACCACCCTGGTCTCTGGATCTGCTGATGTCCACCTTACTCCCTCAATCACTCTTCGCTCTGTGCTTCATGTTCCAGGCTCTCCTTTTAATCTCCTGTCTATTAGCCGTCTCATTCAAGACTTTGATTGTTGTGTAACATTCTCCTCTACCTCCTGTGTTGTGCAGGATCATAAGACAAAAATATAATTGGTAGAGGGCACCTGTCGAATGGGCTTTACATCCTAGACCCCTCCCCTCCCACACCTCTCTCATCTATTAGCTCTGTTGAGTGGCATCAACATCTTAGGCATGCTCCTTTACGCATCCTCCAAAAATCCCTCCCGGATTTATCCATCAATGACTTCACACGCGAGTCGTGTATCTATGACAAATAATATCGTTCTACTTTTTCACCTCATTGTACTCAGAGCAATGCTCCCTTTGTTCTAGTTCATTCCGACATTTGGGGACCCTACAAAACAGCTAGTGTTTTTGGTTATCGTTACTTTATTACCTTTATCGATGATTACTTTCTTATGACATGGTTGTTTTTTCCTCCGTGATTGCTCTGACCGATTTCATGTATTTCGTGCCTTTATTCTTGAAACTTGCAACCAGTTCACTACTACCATTAAAACTCTTCGAACCGACAATGCCCATGAATACCCAAGTCACACGTTTATAGACTTATGTACTGAGTTTGGGATCATCCATCAAACCTCCTGTGTTTATCCCCCCCAACAAAATGACATTGCAGAACGAAAAAATCGTCACCTTCTTGAGGTCACCCGTTCTCTCATGTTTCAAATGAATGTTCCCACATTTTATTGGAATTTCGCGGTTTCTATAGCCTACCATCTGATTAACCACATGTCTTCTTCCATTCTCAACTTTGTGGCTCCCTTCCCCTTCTTTTTCCCTCCACACCTCCCTTTTCAGTCACACCCTGGGTCTTCGGCTGCGTTTGTTATGTTCATAATCTTGACCCGTCCATTGAGAAGCTTGCTCCACGTGCCACAAAATATATGTTCGTTGGTTACTCACTTACTCAGAAGGGCTTTGTCTGCTTCTCTCCCAAATATCGAAAAGTTGTTACATCCGCTGATGTAACAATCCTCGAAGACCAGCCCTACCATTCTCAACTAACTGAATCTGCTTTTTCGCCGCTGCTTCCGAGGCCTGCTATACCTGCACATCTAATCTTCCACCTCTCCTTCCCACTCCAATCCCACCAAGTCCACATCTCCTTCCCAGGTCAATCCCATCAAGTCCACCTCTCATTCCCACACCAATCCCACCAAAACCACCTTTGATTCTTGTGTACACTCGTCATACTCCCTCGTCTGGTGCTCTTCGAGAGATATCCTCTACTGATGATATTTTGTGGCCTGTAGATCCGACAACTGTCTCTACTGCTCACCCTATGACGCATCGTGTCTCCTTATACCGCCTCTCTCTGAAACTCTGGAAATTGTCAACCTCTTTATCCTCCATTTCCCTCTCTAATTTAGTGCGGGAGGCTCTCCAACATCCAGGGTGGCTGATGACCATGGACGAGGAAATGGTTGCTCTTTGGCAAACCAAACTTGGGATCTTATCCCTCTTTCTCCTGGATAGGCCTGTGTGGGTTGTAAGTGGGTATTTGCCATCAAACATGGTTTGGATGAGATAATTCAACATCTAACGGCTTGCTTTGTGGGTCATGGTTTTACTCAACAAGAAGGTCTGGATTATGACGAGACCTCTCCTGTAGCCAAATTAAATTCTATTCGCGTTTTGATCTCTCTCGCTGTTCATTGTCATTGACCGTTACATCAATTGGATATCAAAAATGCTTTTCTCAACTGCATTTTACAAGAAACGGTCTACATGCATCAACAAGGGAGTTTTTTTTCTGTCATCTCAAAAATCTATTTATGGTCTCAAATAGTCTTCTCGCACATGGTTTGGTCGGATTCACCAGGAGCTCGACTGACTTCTTTATCTCTACTCGTCATCAACCGACCGACACAGTGATCCTCTTAGTTTATGTCGATGATATTCTGATTACTGGTGATGACTCCAAAGGAATACAAATGATTAAGTGACATTTGAACTATATTTTTTAAACTAAAGATCTGAGAAATTTTTGGTACTTCCTTGACTTAGAGGTTGCAAGATGTCATAATGGTCTTGTCTTATCTCAACAAAAGTATTGCCTTGAGCTTCTTCATGACGCTGACTATTCTGAATGGAAACCGGCTGATACCCCTATGGATGTAAATCACAAGCTCTGTGGGCACGCCTCTGACACTAATCTACTTATTCCAAATCCAGAGTATTATCAACATCTCGTAGGAAAGTTAATTTATCTTATAGTTACAAGACCAGATGCCTCTTTTGTTGTTGGGGTTGTCAGAAGATTCATGCATTCTCCTCAGATGTCTCATCTCCAGGTCGTCAAGCGCATCCTAAGATATCTGAAGTCTGTCCCTGGACAATGGCTAGTGTACAAACCCTCTTCCTCTTCTACTCTGTCATTGACTGCTTATTCTGATGCTGGCTTCATGGATGATTGACGTTCAACAAGTGGATTCTGTACTTATTTCGGAGGACACCTTATTACTTGACACAACAAAAAACAATCTGTGGTTTCTCGCTCTTCGGCCGAAGCTATGTATCGTTCGATGACATCTATTGTATCTGAGCTTACGTGGTTAGAAAGTCTCCTAGATGATTTGGGAGTCAAACTGTGCTCACCAGCTACCTTATTTTGTGATAGTCAAGTGGCTATGCACATTGCTAAGAATCCTGTTTTTCATGAGTGGACAAAACACATTGAAGTAGATTGCCACTTCATGCGGGTGAAAGTTCAAATGAAGAAGATAGAGTTAAAACACATTCCTTCTACTGATCAAGTTGCTGATATTCTCACAAAGGATTTACCGCGTGTACTATATTATCAGTCCCTGTCCAAGCTGGGTGCATACGATTTGTATGTTGTAGCTTGTGGGGGAGTGTTAGAAGGAAATCTTGTAAATGCCCATTGCAAGTCCCATCTAGGACCCTCCTCTTCCTCGTATTTTAGTCCCACATCTTAGATTGGGAGTGTTTTCCTTCTTTCTCATCCTATATAAATGTACAAATACATGTATTGATATATATTTGGAGAAATCAATAAAATTTATCATTTATTTCTCTCTTTTCTGGTATAATTTATACAATGTAGAACAACATTGACACGAACTGTGTCAAATGGTTGTGCAAACGTTACACGGTCATGCTGATTATTGGCAACACCACAGATGAATTAGCAACGTAAGCAACTTTAGACACGGCCGTGCACTTCACCGTGCTCTACAATTGTTTTCCATTCCTTCTCCAATTTGCTTTAGGCTCTGTTTATTTGGAGGTGAACCTCTATTGACAATTGGAAAGAGAGGGGGTTCCCTATGATGAGAAAGGGAGTATCACAACTGTTTTTGGCCTTCCCCACCGCTTTCCTAAAACTCTGTTTGGGATGGTTGTGGTGGTAGGAAAAGTAGTGGTGAGATTAGAGCTGTTAGAAAAATCAATGATAAGAAACGTAGTAGGAGAATGTAGCTATGAGAAGTGAAACATGAAATCACGAAAAGCTCTTTTTAGCTATTCTGAAGTGGGAGTGTTCACTATTGTTCAAAAAGTCCTGAAAAGACCTTTTTGACACAATCACTTTTCTCACCACCGGGAAAAAAACACCTACAAAACATCGGTGACACTGAGAATAGAACTCTTTCCATTGCCACCATTGACCCAAGCACAACCTAAATCTGTTTTGGGGGTGCCTCCCTTTCTCACCATTCCGTTGGGAATGAGGGCCTCATCACTCAAACAAATAGACCCTTAAACTATTCCATCTTTCATATAATCTCCAAAATGTCCCCAATAATCTACAAATCAACAATAAACTAAATACGTATCAAAGATCTTAAGAGCCCATTTGGTTGGGTGGAATTGACTAGGAGGAATTAAAAATTGAGAGTAAAGAATTTAATTGCTGTGTTTGCCTAAATAGAATTGGAATTGAGTTTCATTTTTTTCTAATTTGTATCTTTATTTTTTATTGGAAGTAGCTAAATTGAATTAAATTTTTAACACACACACACAAACATTTATTTTAAATTAAATGGTTAAAAGGAGGGGTACAAATTAATGTAATGAACGTTAACACGAAAGGGTTCTTTTTTCCTTGTAGTAGATTATTGAACATAAATCATTATCCATTTATATATATTTATAAATCAATATATTTAATTTATGTATACTTTCATCGGTGTAAATGCATCATACATTGATATTAACAAAGATAAGTATACACATTCAGTGATGAGGGTGAGAATATCTGGAGGATTAACACTAAAATTCTCTATCACTGTTGACTTACATCAAGGTTCAGCTTTAAGCCTTTTAATGTTTTTAATATCGTATGTTGCCGACATATCGGATTGAGTTTTTAAATGTCGGAAGTCGGAAACATGTCAGAGATATTTTAAAATATCGCATTTTCATGCCTTATAAATAAAATTTCTATTTTGAGGTATACTAACTATAATTATATGTTATAAAAATAAAAAAATTATAATAACTAGATTAAAAAATTAGCAATTTATGTTACAAAATAAAATCGAATATTATATAAGATAAAATATTATTATCAAATAAAAAAAGATACATTATATAATATAATTAATAGTATTCAATCATTTTAGTTTGAAAACAATAAATTTAGTGTAAATAAAGAAGATTTAAAAGTTAAAAATTCTTGATTGATTATAAATCTTTTCAAACTTATAAATTTATATTAAAAAAATGCAAATAATTAACTAATAAATGTATTAAATGTTTTCATATTTTTTTGTAATATGAAATTAAAAAATGTGAAATAATTATACAAAATTGATTGTAATAATAAAATGTTAAAAAAATCAAAACAATAAGTTTAATCGATTTAAACATATATAATATAGTATATATAGACAATTTGAACATATGTTGCTAGTCTTCTAATGTAACATAAAATAAAATAGCGGGCGATATGTTTAAAAGTCGTGTCGGTTGATATATTGGAAAAAATCAAACATGTCGGCTTATATTTTACAAAAGGATATAATCTATTTATTTTAGAAAATATAGCATTTGCCCTAAAAACGACATGTCGAGAGACACGTTGGACATGTCAGAGGACATTTAAAACAATGAAGCCCTTATATCTTTACTCTTATCTTGGATGAGCTCACCAGACATATCCAACAAGCAATACCTTGGTATTTTTTGTTTGCGAATAATATCATTTTGGTTGATGAGACACGCAATGTTGTAAACGTGAAATTTGAATTTTAGTGACACTTTAGAAAAGAAGGGTCTTAGGTTGTGCAGGGCAATGACATATGTGATACTCGTTAAATTTAGCAGTGCAAGGACGGATGACTTCGTTATTAAGTTGTGTGATCAAAATATTTTACTTAGTGAGTGCTTTAAATATCTTGGATTGCTAGTTCAAAAAGGTGGAGGTGTTGACAAAGATGTGGCACTCTTTGGTTCTGAGTGTTGGGTAGTGAATTGTGCACATGAGTAAAAAATGGGAGTTGCCGGGATGAGAATGCTTAGGTGGATGTGTGGACACACGAAACTGGATAAAATTAGAAATGAATGTATCATGGACAAGATAGGAGTGACACCAATTGCAGAGAAGATGCGAGAAGCTCGACTAAGATGGTTTGGACATGTACAAAGGAGATTACTAGAGGCATCTGTTAGGTGTTGTGAGGGTTTAGTCATTAGGCAGGCTAAACAGGGGAGGGGTAGACCAATAACGACTTGGAATGAAACTATAAGGAAAGACATGATGTACTTACGCATTAGTGAGAATATGACTAAAGATAGGGCACAATGGCGATTGACGACAAAGGATTCATATAGCCGATCCCACTATAGTAGAATAAAGGATTGAGTGTTATTGTTATGTATACTTTCATCGTTCTAATTTTAATTTTTGTATAAATTTTTCCTGCAATCGAACAATGGAATTGATTAATTCCAATTCCCATGACTGAATTTTGTTCTCCGGCAGAACAATAGAATTAAAATTTAGAACAATTCAAAATCACATTGAAATTGGAATTCAGCAAAATTGAAACTAATCTCAATTCCAATTCATCATGGAATTTGCATTTGATTGGATTCCCATTCTCCAATTTCAATTCCTGTCATGGGAACGGACCCTAATGGAAATGAGTAGATTGCATTGAAATTCCACAATGGAAAAATATATATTTCGTTTTTAACACTTTACTACATAAAGTAGTGATCGACCTTTCCATTTTTAAGACTACATCTGTACAGTATACCACCTTAAATTTAGTTCTCCGATCTGTGACACAAAGTACATAATAAACTTTCTACTAATTGTGACATGTAGCAATTGCAAATAGAATTAATCTTTATTTTTGTTATTTTTGATGCGGGATGTTGGGGTGAGGGGGCTTTTATGACGGGCAATTTGATTAAATTGGATGCTATGCAGATGTTCATTGGTGATGGTGCAAAGCTTGTGCGTGATGCTTTTCAGTTGGCAAAAGAAAAGTCTCCTTGTATCATTTTCATAGATGAAATTGATGCAATTGGAACAAAACGATTTGATAGGTATGATAATTTTTTTTGTTAATTTCATCATAGGTCTGTTGCAATACTGTACGTCCTTTGTTTAAAGTAGTAGTAAAACAGAAATCTAAATTAAAGTATTAGTAAAACATAACCCTGAATAGTTTTGACATGGATAATAACAATGCAATCTTTCAGAGCTTGCTGGCCTTAAGATCATGCCCGTTAATTGAAAGATAAGTCCATCAACATCTTTAGATGTAGAAAATCAACTCTTTCATTCAATGTTTTGATTCAAAGAACAGTGCGTAGCTCCCTGCTCTTAAACAGTGGATGATAGAGGATCCAACTAAACAAAGTACTTGAGCAATCAATATACTGATAGGAAGAGGACTATTAGTGCCTTCCACTATGTTATTTTACACTTCATTCCATGCATTTTCCTCTATCCAGCAGTAGGAAGACTATTTAGATGTTTAAGATGGGCTCCATCTTTGAACCCGGCTAATTTCTGGGAGAGTTGAATAGCAGCTTTTTTGTGACTAAAGGAAAAAGTGATTTGTGTGACTATCTATAGTACATTTATGAGAATCTGGCTCATCATTCTAAAGCATGTTCGGATATCTGATGATTGATTTTACAACCTCTAATACCTGAGTAAGAGATCCGCTCTTTAAGTTTTGTATGCTTGTACTGATGCAATGCATCAGGGAACTCTTCAGTAACATATTATAGTAGTAGCCAGTTTTACTCTAGTAAAAAAGCATTTTCTTATGAATTATTTTCATTAGTGTTATCAAAAAAAATTCTGTTCACCTCAAGGAATGCATCTACATTCATTCTAATTTAGATCATCAAATGGGATTTTTTTTAATTTATTCTGATACCTTCAAACTATTTTTGGACTAATTTTAAAATTTGCTATTTCTGGGAGTCCCCAAGAAGCAACATTACCACGATCTAATCCGATCGTGTTGAAAAATTAACTTGTCACCTAGTCCAATATTAGGATTAGATCCTAATTGGAATTTTGAGGTTTCATGTTGAAATACCAAATAATTGGTGAAAAATTAAGTTGTCCTAAATTATCCAATCTTTTTTGTTTACAATTTTTTTAAAATGTTTTTGTGGACGCGAAGGATCCATATAGCCGACTCCACTATAGTGGGATAAAGGCTTGAATGTTGTTGTTTTTGTGGACGCATTGATTGATATAAGAATATACTTGGGATACTAGTGGAAATACAAAATATTGATACCGATACTCCTCGTGAATGGTGTTGATACTAAAATATTTAGTGGTGATGGTATTATTAGTATGATTGTTTATTTTACTCCTTAAGCCCTCATGCACTGTCCATTGAAGAGGAAGACGCCCTTCGACAATACGCCGATTGAGCTCCATGAGAACCGAAGATTCTTGGGACTCTTACCGCAACCGAAGGAGGTTCGTGGGGGTGGGAAGGGAGATGGAGCAAAGTAGACTGTCCTCCTAGTCTTGAGTAGGAAGAGTGTCGGCTACACGGTCTAAGGAGCTGACCTTGTACTTCACATGGAAGTTGAAGCCAAAAAATTTGCTCACCCAATACTGTTAGAGAGCGATGCTGAGGCACTAATCGAGTAAGTACTTGAGGATGAAATGGTCCGTGTGAATCATAAAAGATCAACCCCATAAGTATGGCCGCCAGTGCTGCACCGTCTTGGCTAAGCCGATCAATTCGAGCTCATAAGTCAGTTGACGCTGATGGTGAGCCGCTGTCTTGTGGATGAAAAAGGAGAGCGGGTGGTTCGCCTACTGTAGTACCATACCACGACTCTGTCTTGATGCGTTGCACTCATTGAGGAACTCCTGGGAGAAGCCGGGCAGGAGAAGGACTATGGCGGTGACCGGGGTTTGCTTGAGTAGGAGGAAGACCTGGGTGACATGATCGCTCCAGAGGAATGCGTGCTTCTTCTGAATAGTCACCAGGGGGACACAATTGTGTCGTAGCCAGTGGCGTATCTAGAAAATTAATAATGGGGGTGCACAAAATTTTTTTTTTGAATGCGTTATTGAGTTCTAAAAATTATAACATGGGAGGTCAGACATCAACTTCCTTCAAAAAAAAATTTAAACGTTTCAATCTTATCGGAGTTGTTTCTCCCTCATCTGACAACCGTTTTTGACGTATAAGTAGTCAAAATTCATTGCCTCGACGAGAGGAATCTAAATACACTAATCATTTTGAAAAATAATGGGGGTGCCAGTGTCCCTCGGCCCCCTCTCTAGATCCACCACCGGTCGTAGCTATGAGTGAAATGATAGTAGTAGCCATTCACTCCTAGGAAACCACGTAACTCTCGTAGGGATTGGGGTAGTAGCCAGGCTTTTACCTTATGAGTCTTCTTGGGGTCCACCGAAATACCCGTACGTTGAATCACGTGGCCCAGGTAAGCCACTCGGTCTATCCCCAAGGAGCAATTCACCCGCTACAAAAAGAGCCGATGTAGGTCGGGGTCAAAAATTACTTGTAGATGTCGCAGGTGGTCTTCCCTAGTCTTGATATATACCAAAATATCGTCAAAGAAGATGAGGACATAACAACAAAGCAACTCGTGAAATACCTCGTTCATCAATGACATAAAGCTGTGCATGCTCCCGGTGGACTTCCCTAGCCGTCTGGCAGTTCCCGCGCTAATGAAGCTGTGCGTGCTCCCGATGCCCAACAGGGTGACCAAGAGATGGTCAACAACGAGAACCGAAATCTGAAGAGTCTCTCCGAAATGGGTACCATCAATGGCGTGAAGGGAAATCTCAGGAGCGTGAGCGTCTTCTCTTCCTCTTCCTTGGATGGGTTGTGCACCTCCAAAAAGAATAGATGATTGCATATGTGGTCGCGTGTGTAGGTCTAATCGCAGTTTAAACACAACCCTTTAGCACGAAGGTCAGTCATCTCATAGGAGGAGACACGACGAATGGTGGGGAGCACTCTCCTTCCCCTTATGCGGTTGGACTTGCTGTGCAGGCGGACCGAAGCCACGGGAGGGGTCCTCCCCGCCCCTTCGTCTGCTGTAAGATCGATCCATCAAGAAACGCTTCTCACAAAGGTGAACAATACTCGTAGCGGTGGTAAGGTCGGCAGGTGTCTGAAACTCCACGTCTAGGCGCATGCGCTCATGGAGAACCCACTGTAAAGATGGGCACCTGATGCAGACTAAGATCTGTAATTAATTTTAAAACGATAATTTTGTGCTCGACTTTAAAATGTTGTGGCATACCTAAGACGTCTCGAGTTTCGTCATGTGATAATTTCCCCAACAGATTCGCAAACCTGTATAAGGCGGCTAACACTTGCCCGTTTTCAACAATAAGTTCAATTCATCCACAGGCATCACAACGAGTTAGAGAGAGAGTAACAAAAGTTTAACAAATTAACGACAAATAGAACACAGGTTATTGTTGGGCAAACAATCTCTGAAGTTATTAATCTTTCGCATGCATTCGTGAAAGTGGACTAAAAGTAATGGAGGTGCGAGATGAGGCGAGAATTATACCAACACCATGTGAAGACGACGAATCCCCGCTGTGTAGGAGTGGAATAAAAGTCAGAGAGCCTCTGGACTGGCTCTGGACGACACTGACAGGGAGAAACCGGTCCGGAAGGGCCACAACAATGCTCGTGAAAGAGACTTCTCAGGCTGGATCTGGATGGGGAAGGGTGGGTGCCGGCGGTGATGGCCCGGATAGTGCACTTTCTTTATTTTTTAAGGCTTTATTATTTTACTTTATTACTGTTAGGTGTTTGTAGATTTTTCCTTTTTATGGATAGTAATAAATTTAGTGAGTACAGGAAGTCGTAATCAAAGCAGGAATAAATGATTTGGCTAATAAAAATTTCAAGGAAATCCAAACGTTAAATGAGCAAAAGAATTTTTTTAACACAACAAAAAATAATAATTAATAAGGAGAGAAATTCCATAAAATTCATTCCTAATTAAAATTAGAAATGAATTCTTAATTGAAAAAAAAATTCATAGGAAAAAATGCCCTAGTTAAATTTAGAAAGAATGATTTTCTTTATTAATTTGGAAGGGATTTTTGGTAAGAAAAAAAACCTTTATACTTTATATCGTTTTTTAAGAAGAAAAAATTTTCCTTGCAATTTTTTAGTTTAAATCATAGAAAATAAACATTTTAAAATAAAATATAACAAAAGCTATATGATAAAATTCCAGTCCCTCCAATTCTTAACGTTCAAGAAACAAGAGTGCTACCACTTAGCCAAAGCAACCATATTTTCCAAGTTTGACTAAGATTCTATATTTTGTAACAGAAGATATATTAAATTATATTAAGTACTATTATTTATGAACATATAAAATGAATAAATATTAGACTATATATAATATATGGGTAAATTTAATTTAACTTCGTATATATTTATATATGCATAGCATCGGGATACTTGATGAGCCAATCATGAAATTTATGGGAAATTAGGGTGCGGTTAACCCACTCCCCATGTTCCCCGCTAATTTAGTGGGATCACGGATTTGACCGCCGCACACGCAATCGCCACACGCCCCGCACACCGATCCCACTACGTGCACTATCCGGGCCATCACCGCCGGCGCCGCCATCGTCAGGCGGCCCACGCCCGCCCGTCCGCGCCCGGCATACCTTCCTCGCGGTCGTCACTTGCGGCCACGGGGTTCCGCCCGCGAGGGGTGGCCGGACGAGGCCGCGTCCGACCACCCCTTCCCCGCGGCCGACTCCCCCTTACATGTTTGATGCTAATTTAGTCGCTGGCAGGGCAGGCTTCGTTCGCATCTTGCGATTGGGACGGGAAGGGGAGGCCCTATCTTCGTTGAAGTGACCAACAATGGCGGAGGAGGGGTCGCCGGGGCTCTCTGGCGGCGGCGGCGAGCAGAGGGTTGGACTCGTCAGGTGACGGGGAGACGGAAATGGCGAGGTTGTCGCCAGTGTTATTGCGTTCAAAGGTTTTTCTCTGTTCAACAAATAAATCCATATTATTACCATCCAAACTGCAAATAAATAACATTCATTCTCTCACACATGCAACATAAAGGATGACTAAAGACTTATGTAAATCAACCACCACACATTTCAAAAGACAAATTCGATGAATATACCTTCCCCACGATTTTGACTTCCCTTTTCGTCTTCCATTTCAATTTCCAAGTTCAGATAAATCAAAGAAACACACAATACAATATTTAGGTGAAATAAAGACAATTCCAAACATTAACATCAAACATGTAAGGGGGAATTGACCCAGCTGCCTCCCCACTTATAGCCCGACTCATCTAACCTAGCCAAGATCTCCCTCCTCCAACGGCATTCTGTCAGGCCGACCACCACAACTGCACCTCCCTCTACCTTATGGTCCGAGCTGACAGGGATAGGCTTATCTAAGAGGATTTATAGTTTGAGTCAGGTGAAACTGAGTGGTATAACAGGGCAAATGCAAACACTTCAGCCATGAAATCTTATCTTCAGCCTACTTTCTCCTCCAACAAACTCTACCCTACAATCTGCACCTACCCTACAACCTTCCTCACTAGCACACCTGAGCAGTCCAAGCTCTATCCGACTTCTCCACCTCTACAGCAAAAGGTTGACACTTCCCCTTACAACTCGACAAGCAAACTCAACGAAAAACCGATCTGGTGCTGTAAGTGAAATGAAAACAAAAATCTAACCAAAAGGAAGAAAACCTACGGGATTGAGCAGACGAGAACGAAGTCCGGCTGTGTCGAGGAGTGGCGAGTTTGAAGGCAGGGGAGGAACGGCTCCTGGAGCGGCAAGCTTGAAGGCTAGGGGTAGTGGTTGGTAGGCTGGAGCTGAGATCTTGAAGGCCGGGGTGGAGTGGCGGCTGGTGCAACGAGCTGGAGGGCCGATGACGGGAGGGAGCCGCGCGTAGGGTTTGGAACGTGTGAGCGTGAGCGACAGGGAGAGGTGCGATTAATGTGGTGCCATTAGGTTTTTTTGAGGAATTAATTTAGCCCCTAATTTTAACTGTATGCGGCGCCAATAGCCAAAACTTTGGTACATATATTAATTCCTTAAATTTATTGGTGTAAGAATAAAACATAGTTTCCCTAAGATTACGTTGTGGAAAGTGAAATGTGAGTATTTGTTAATCTTTAAAGATTGACTATTAAGTTATGCAAATTGGAGCTCTTTAATGAGGTCAAATATGATGTTGGATATGATAATTCACTAAGTAGATTTTTGTAAATGTTCGGGAAGAACAAAAACTAATAGTGAGCAAAGAAAACGTAACATCTTTTGTTGATTTCTGTAAAAAATTAGTAATAAGGTGGAAAAGAGATATGGGAAATAGGAACATCTAAGGCTAGAGACAAGAGATCTAGTAACTTCGATTAAGTTAAAGCATTAAAAGTGAGGATAAAAGTATTTAATTTAAGATAAAGATATTCAGAAGAGATGAAAATGTTATTAAATGAAAATTTCAAGCAAGAAAGTACTTTGAAAGGACACAGAACTGTTAAAGAATATATGTAATAGCTCAAAGATAGGCCCATCTTGTTAGCTTTATTATCTCGCATCTTCGGATAGGATTTCTCCTCTCTTTCTCCTCTTATATAAAAATGTACCCGCATCTTTGCTTGTGCGTTGCCCTGTTCTGCTCCTTGCCTTGGGCGGCTAGACTAACTCTACCCGCATCTCTGCCTTTTTTTCCGTTGCTCCACTGAAAAATCCCCCCCCTCTGTTTTATACTATTTTTTTCGGGGCCCACTGGCTCCTACTTCTGCCATCTAGCTGCCTTCGCTTGCCGCAGCCCGCCGCTACCTCTCCTTGCCCACATCTATTTGCCGCAACTCCAGTTCGCAAATTCCAGCTCGCAGCTCTTGCCCGTGATCTCTTGCCACAACTCCAGGTCGCAACTCTTCTCAAAACCACAACTCCAGTCTACACCAGGCCGTAGCTCTTGCCCGTGAATCACAGCTCTAGGTCGCAAACTCCACGCCGCATCCTCTCTTCTCCAATCCGCAGTTATCCGGTTTGTAGCCTCTTCAGCCTGTAGCCGCAACTCTTCTCCAGGCCGCAACTCTCCTCCAGCCGCAGCTCTCCATGTCGCCGCTTCTCCTCTTGCCGTCTAGCTCTCTTGGTTCATGAACCTCCTGCAACCTCCTTGTCGCTAGCCGCAGCTTCTTTTATGCTTCATTTGTCTCCTTCTTCTAGTCGCTGCAAATCTTAATCGCAGCACCTTGCTGCCGATCTTGCCACCGCTAGCCGCATTCTTCTCGGAGATCGCCGCTGCTCGTCCTTGACTTGCCACATCTTCTTGCTGCTCATCCTGCATCTTTCATTGGCTGCACGAGATCGCTGTTGCTCGTGCACCTCTAGCCGCGCAGCTTGCTCGCAACCTTTTCTTTTCGCCAACGTTTGGTCGCCTGGCTGCTACTCCACCTTCAGCTTGCCGTTCGACCTCTTCTATTACCACTGTTTTTTGCCAGGCCGCTGTTCAAGAAGCAGTCTTGCCGCTGGCTCAGCCCGTGCTGGTTCGCTACCTGCTGCTTAGCTTCTCACATCTTGCCGCTTGCCTAGCCGTGCCTTTAGTCGATGCTTGCTCCCCCACAACTGTTTCCCTTGCCGCACCGACGTTCTTCTGCTCGTCGCTATTTGTTTTGACCGCTAGGTCGCCTCCAATGGCCGATCATTCTTCCTTATCTCTCTTGTTTTCATGTTCACCTCCATCTCATTTTTCTCTTCGACCATCTTGTGGCGGTAGCATCTCTTCTCCGGGTAGCGGTTAACCCAGTTACACTATGAACAACATTCAAGCAGACATTGATGCCTTGTGCACCCAACTTCAGCAACTTCAAGGGATGATCGTCCGTTTTCCTGACTTTGTTGTATCTATTTCAGATAGTGATTTCTCTTGTCTTGCCCATAGTTCATCCTGGGTTATGGATTCCGGGGCTTCACACCACATTACTCCACGAAAACCTCCAAATACTTAGACTCAGTGCATCCTAAGTTCATTACTGTTTCTAATGGGGCGACCACACCAGTCTCTGGATCAGCAGACGTCAACCTTACTCCCACCATCACTTTTCATTCAGTTCTTCATGTTCCAGGTGCTCCTTTCAACCTCATTTCTATTAGCCATCTCACAAAAGACTTTGATTGCTATGTAACATTCTCTTCCACCTCTTGTGTTGTGCAGGATCGCAAGACGCAAACTATCATTAGTTGAGAGTAGCTGTTGAATGGGCTCTACATCCTGGATCCCTCTTCCCCACAATTCTCTCCTCTATTAGCTCTATTGAGTGACATCGACATCTCGGGAATGCTCCTCTCCACATACTCCAAAAAACTCTTCGTGATCTGCCCCTCCATGACTTCACATGCGAGTCTTGTGTCTACGACAAACAACATCGTTCTACTTTCTCACCGTCTTATGTCCGGAGCAATACTCATTTTGCTCCTGTTTATTCAAATATTTGGGGACCCTATAAAACCGTAAATACTTCTTGTTATCGTTACTTCATCACTTTTATTGATGATTACTCTCGAATGACATGATTATATTTATTCATGATTGCTCTGACGTAACTCGGGTTATTCGTGCCTTTTATTATTGAGACTTGCTATTAGTTTTCTACTACAATTAAAACACTCCGGACCGACAATGCCCGTGAGTACACCAGTCATAGGGCTACTGACCTGTGTGCTGAGTTTGGAATTATCCATCAAATCTCTTGTGCTTATACCTCCCAACAAAATGGTGTTGCTGAACGCAAGAATCATCACCTTATTGACGTCGCACACTCCATTATGTTTCAAATAAATGTCCCCAAACTCTATTGGAGTTTTGCGGTTTCTACAGCCTGCTACCTTATTAACCGCATGCCCTCCTCTGTTCCCAACTTTTCGTCTCTATTTAATCTCTTTTTTCCCTCCACAAAACCATTTTTCGTAACCATCTCGCATATTTGGCTACGTTTACTATGTTCATAATCTTAGTACATCCACCGACAAGCTTGATCCACGTAGCACAAAATATATGTTTGTTGGTTACTCCCGTATTCAGAAGGGCTATGTCTGTTTCTCTCCCAAGAATCACAAGGTTGTTACTTTTGCTGACGTCACTTTTCTCGAAGACCAGCCCTATCATTCTCAATCAACTGATTCTCCAATTCCTCCTCTCCTACCGCGACCTGCTGTCCCTGCTACTTCTCTCTTTCCACCTCTCCTTCCCATGCCAATCCCACCAAAATCACCTCTAATTCGGGTGTATACTCGTCTTCCACCTTCGTTTACTACTCTACGGGAGATGTCCTCCACTGATGATATTTTACAATCTGCAGATCCGACAACTTTCTCTACTGCTCACCCGATGACGAGTTATGTCTCTTTTCACCGCCTCTCTCTGAAACTCCAAAGATCTGGCATTTCTTTATCCTCTATTACTACCCCTATCTTTGTACAGTAGACTCTCCAACGTCCGGGGTTGGGGGCGACCATGGAAGAGGAAATGTCTGTTCTTTGGGCAAACTACACTTGAGATCTTGCCCCTCTTTCTCCTCGGCAGACTTTCGTGGGTTGTAAGTGGGTTTTTTGATGGAGATGACGGCCCTCAACATGTTGAAGACGATGACGGCGTGCTTACGGAAGATATTTCTCCGCCTCCAGATAAAGACTTGCGGCGCCGTGACGACCATGTAGAGCGACGCCAAAATATCCGACTGCGGCGCAAACCAATATATTAATAATTATTAATAATTATTAATAAATTATTATTAATTATTAAGTCACTTTTTATGTTTTGTTTTATTATTATTTTATTTTGCAATGTTATTTAATTTCATGTATGATGGGTGCCTATAATCATCAATTGCTATCTTTATTTAATGTCTTTAATTATTGTTTTGTTATGACATGATGGGTGACATTAGCCATCATGAGTGGTTTAATATTGTATGGTGGAGATTAAGTGGTGTAACCTATATATAGGCCCTTTTCATGAAGGATTGAGTAGAGAATGAAAAATTGAAAACCAAGGATTCAAAATTTTAATTTCCCCCCTCTCCTCTCTCTTCCTCTCTTGGAAAATTCATTTCCTCCTCCTCCTCTCCTCTCCTCCTGTCCAAAATTTCGGCCTCTCCCTTTCTTTCCCCCCTCTCTACCACCTCCTCCTCCCTTCCAATATTCGACCAAAGCCTTCAATACCTCTCCCAAAACCGACCCCTTCATCAACCACACCAAGGCCGGCTATCCTCCTCAATACAAACCTGACCACCACCTTCCCCCTCACCAAAAACCGATCAACCCCCTCCTTGAAGAAATTCGGCCAAGGCAAGAGGCTTTCCTTTTGTGGATTCTTAAACCCCGACGTGAAGCGACGAAAGAGGACAAGTTCCTCTCCATCCGGCGTGACTCCGGTGGAGCCGTTGAAGGTCGATCCAAGTAAAGAGTAATCAGAATCATCCATTCCGATTGGGTAACGAATATATCTTCTACTCTGTGATTTACCCTCTTGATAGATCTTGTGGCATATGCGTGTTGCGTGGCTTGTGAAACCCTTGAATTTTCGTAGTTAATTTCTTCATAGATCTTGTTGGTGTTTTCCTTTTTCCGTTTAAGTTCGTGAGGCGTGGCGGCCCTCGTTTTATTTTGTTGGGAGAGAACCACCCTTGTCTGAATCTTTTGTTTTCGGTGGATTCTCTTTTGGTACAACAATGCTCGACCGAACCGTGTGAGTTCCTTTCGCTTGAGAGGACCTTGGCCTATCGCCTTGGTATTATCTTGAAGGGCTTTGCGAACCCTCCTTAATCTCTGAATATTGAAATACAAATTGTGTCGTTGCTGCGTTTAAGGCTTGGGCGTGGCGGGAGGGTTGTCAGAGAGCGTTGTGTTAGTTACGTCGATCATCATAACGCCCAAAAAGGATAAGCCTGCATCAATTTGGTATCAGAGGGAGGTTCACGTCAATTTCCTAATTGGCACCCTCCCCCTCTTATTTGGCGCGTTAACACGCACTCACTCGTTGCATGGTATTTCATAAAAATCAATTTTTAAATTTTTGGTCTGCAAATAGCGGCCTAAAATTTTTAATTTTTCTCAAAATCTAAAAAAAAAAAATTCTGGAAAATCTCTATCTTATTTTTAATAAGAAATCCAAAAAAATTGTTTTTCATTAAGTCATTATTTTTATTAAGTTATTTTAAAATTTAATAGTTTGTCCGCAAATAGCGGTCTATCTTTTTATTTTTTCAGCAAAATTCAATTTTTTTTTAATAATCCTCATATTTTTTCCAACAAGAAAATCTATTTTATATAATTATAACCTTAGTGGCTAAGCGGAAACAATTCCATCTTTCCTGGAATTCGTTGTTCAGGTACCATTTTCTTTGCATTCGCACAAAATCCGGATCAAGTGACCTCTCCAATTCACCCTGAAATGGCTTTTGACGTTAACGCTTCCAATCGTCCCCTGACTTATCTACACACTTATTTTTTTTACCTTTGATGGTTATGGGGATCCCAAGTATTTTAGATACTGGCTTGAGGGGGTAGAAACTTATTTCAAATATAACCAATTGGGCGAATACCAAAAGGTTAGTGTAGTCCTAGAGCGGTTAAGAGGTCGAGCCCGTGAGTTTTGGCTGAACCAAGAGAAAGAGCGCGGTGCTGGTAGCTATCCTTATGCTTGGCCGCACATGCGAAGAATTCTCTCACCGAAATTTGATTCCCCCAACCGCCTTAGTACTAGCCCGACATCTGATAGCCAGTATTGTTATGGCACTAGAACCAAACCGGATCATAGGAGTGACATATTATCCCAAGATAGTCCCTTTCCTCAGGTTGGTAGAGCTTCCCCTAGCATACCTGCACCCACCTATAGAGGAAGCAAAACAGTGAGGTCCTCTATCCCGAGTTCTGTACATGTGACTGCTAGGACTGTGCCTGTCACTCAGGACGAGGCTGAATATGCTGACGATTTGAGTGACGATGAGGAGATTGGTTACCCTAGTGACCTGGACGAGGATTTCTCCTCTGAGGAACAGTCTCCTCTTCCTTTCGGCGATGTTTTTGAGGTTTCTCCCTTGATAGTTATGAAGTCTTCTGATGGCCCTGAGTCAGAAGACATTCCGGCTGAGTCACCCTATGTTGAGAGCTTACCTATTACTGATTTAGGTGATGACCTGCTAGAACACGAGCTAGTTCCTTCTTGCCCGGAACATATTGAGGTGCCCATTTATTTAGCTTCCCCGTTAGATCAATCCAGTCGGGTAAGTGCGAGTGAGGATCACAATATTATAATGATTGATCCAGGATTGGTAGATGTTTCAACGATGTTGGAAGAGTCATCTTGGGATGGATGTTTATCTTGGGATAATCTTAGTGGTGCATATCCGGGAGATAGTTCATTGATATTATCATCGTTGCTTGAGGGTCATACTAATTTAGATTCTCCCAGGAATTCGATTTGCCCAACCCTCTATCCTGATTTAGACAATGTACCTACTTCGTGGGAAGATTTGGTTAGCGAAGGATGTGACATTTTGGAAGATTTACCCTGTGTGGGAAGGCTATTTGTGGATGACGGTAGCACTGAGGACCCGATAGAAATTTCTTTGATGTTAGCTCCTTCGCTAGAAGCCCAAAATGGATTAGAAATTTTGTCGAGTACGATTTTGCCTACTTTTGAGACCAATACTGATTCTGATTTGGACGAATTATCTAGTGGGTTGGAAGACATGTCGGCCGAGTTGGTAGAGTCACCCCGTGATGAATGTTTATCTAATAGTGAGTTAGATGATGACGATCCGGCTGAGTTTTCGATAAGGACGAATCTACTGTTTGATTTTTCTTTTGATTTTGATGGCTTGCACCCGGAGGGTTTTTCTTGGACGTTAAATCCATGTTTTGACGGTGAGTATGATTTAGTTCCTCCTCCGGAATCGACTATGTCGACTCCTCCTCCGGTTCACTTGACTCGATTAGATGACTTGTTAGGGAACGAGCTTGTCATTTCTAGCCCGAGATATCTGGAGATGTTTATTTATCCAGCTCCCCCGTTAGACTTACCCAGACGGATGTGCGCGAGCGATTTGTTAGTTGTCGCATTCTGTCTTTCCACTACTTTTCATAGATCTAACTATGTTGTTCTTAGGATGGACCGTTCATCTGACCGCTTGGCATTGGGTAAGGCTTCGTTTTGGACTGCTAGTGATTCCATGACGATGGTACGTTTTGATGTGGTGTCCCCTAGACACAATTATTTGCCAAGCCCGGTCGCTTGCATTTATCCTCCGCCTTTTGATGATCCGTGCATGCACACATTAGTGAACGTAGTTGGGTATGTTGAGTTGTGTCTCCCACACTACTTTTCAAATCTGGGAGCGTCCAACTCTATAGTTGGTGATGAGGGTTTTCCGCAGGCATTTCTTTGTGAAATTTTTAAATCAAAATTTAAATCTAAATTTAAAACTACGACGTTGGACTCCACGGAAATCGTTAATGAATTTAAAGCACCCGTGCCACCAGACTTAGTCCCGTTATTTTCTACTGTTTACTCAAGTCATGTTGCACATGGGTTCACCCCTCACGGTTTTAATTTAATTAGGCGCATTCTTAAGTCTTAACATCTTAATTTATCAAAATGCGTCCTTTAAGTTACTTGCTAGTTTGTATCAGAGAGTCTCTCCCACCGTTATGTGAATGATTTGGTTTTGGCTTGTCTCACCCCTGAACGGATGCCCCCGGACACCTTAAAAATATTAACGAATCGGCAAGTCCATCCTTTGCAAATCTTAAGGGAGTTTGGAAACATGATATTTCTTTTAGAATTTTCCACTGATTGGGGCATAGCTTCTATTTTCATCGTTTCATATTTTACGCTTCATGCTTCTATGCCACTTGAAATATCTACCTTTCCGTGTATTTTATCCACTTTGTTCTCTTTGGGTCTTGGTAGTGAGTTTATGCTTGGATCGCTATCTTCATCGGTCTTCACTAGAGGTACGTTGGTTGTTGATGATGAATTTTGTTTTCCTTTATTGCCTAATGCGTTGCCAAGGTTCCCTAGAAACATATTTTTGCATGACAGGATACTCCAGGTTGTTGTGCCCTCCTCTCGCAGTGGTGCTGTGTGCCGCTTCGTAGTTCTAATGGATGATGCTTTCCCGCACCTGTACAATCGGATCTACTCATCGGTGATGAGTACTTTTGAGCGGGGGAGGATTGATGGAGATGACGGCCCTCAACATGTTGAAGACGATGACGGCGTGCTTACGGAAGATATTTCTCCGCCTCCAGATAAAGACTTGCGGCGCTGTGACGACCATGTAGAGCGACGCCAAAATATCCGACCGCGGCACAAACCAATATATTAATAATTATTAATAATTATTAATAAATTATTATTAATTATTAAGTCACTTTTTATGTTTTGTTTTATTATTATTTTATTTTGCAATGTTTTTTAATTTCATGTATGATGGGTGCCTATAACCATCAATTGCTATCTTTATTTAATGTCTTTAATTATTGTTTTGTTATGACATGATGGGTGCCATTAGCCATCATGAGTGATTTAATATTGTATGGTGGAGATTGAGTGGTGTAACCTATATATAGGCCTTTTCATGAAGGATTGAGTAGAGAATGAAAAATTGAAAACCAAGGATTCAAAATTTAAATTTCCCCCCTCCTCTCTCTTCTTCTCTTGGAAAATTCATTTCCTCCTCCTCTCCTCTCCTCCTCTCCAAAATTTCGGCCTCCCCCTTTCTTTCCCCCCTCTCTACCACCTCCTCCTCCCTTCCAATATTCGACCAAAGCCTTCAATACCTCTCCCAAAACCGACCCCTTCATCAACCACACCAAGGCTGACTATCCTCAATACAAACCCGACCACCACCTTCCCCCTCACCAAAAACCGATCAACCCCCTCCTTGAAGAAATTCGGCCAAGGCAAGAGGCTTTCCTTTTGTGGATTCTTAAACCCCGACGTGAAGCGACGAAGGAGGACAAGTTCCTCTCCATCCGGCGTGACTTCGGTGGAGCCGTTGAAGGTCGATCCAAGTAAAGAGTAATCGGAATCATCCATTCCGATTTGGTAACGAATATATCTTCTACTATGTGATTTTTCCTCTTGATAGATCTTGTGGCATATGCGTGTTGCGTGTCTTGTGAAACGCTTGAATTTTCGTGGTTAATTTCTTCATAGATTTTGTTGGTGTTTTCCTTTTTCCGTTTAAGTTCGTGATGCGTGGCGGCCCTCCTTTTATTTTGTTGGGAGAGGACCACCCTTGTCCGAATCTTTTGTTTTCGGTGGATTCTCTTTTGGTACAACAACGCTCGACCAAACCGTGTGGGTTCCTTTCACTTGAGAGGACCTTGGCCTATCGCCTTGGTATTATCTTGAAGGGCTTTGCGAACCCTCCTTAATCTCTGAATATTGAAATACAAATTGTGTCGTTGCTGCGTTTAAGGCTTGAGCGTGGCGGGAGGGTTGTCAGAGAGCGTTGTGTTAGTTACGTCGATCACCATAACGCCCAAAAAGGATAAGCCTACATCATTTTTGCCATCAAACATGGTCTTGATGGGACGATTCAACGTTTCAAGGCTCGCCTTGTGGCTCGTAGTTTTACTCAACAACAAGGACTAGATTATGATGAGAAATTTTTTCCAGTCGCCAAATCCAATACTGTTCGGGTTTTGATCTCCCTCGTTGTACATCGACATTGGACGTTTAATCAATTGAATGCCAAAAATGTTTTCTCAATGACAATTTGCAGGAGCTCGACTATATGCAACAACCTCCCGGGTTTGAGATCACGGGGGAGTCACTTGCATGTCGTCTGAAAAAATCACTCTATGTTCTAAAACAGTCTCTTCGGGCATGGTTTGATAAGTTCAGTAAAACTTTTAGTGTTGTTGGCTAGGAAACACGAATACTCAAAATAGGGTCATACCTGTACCAGGTACGTTTTCGGTACGGATACGCGTACCACACGCCCCAGTTCGGTATAATCACGATTTTAGGTTATTAGGCTTCATTTTCTCCCGCTCCCGCTCCCAATCCCGTGCCGCCGGCGATCCCGTCCCGCTCCCGATCTCTGCTGCCGGTGATCCCTGCCGCCGGCGATCCCTGTCGATCCCTGCTGATCCCTGCCGCCGACGGTCCCTGCTGTCGACGATCCCTGCTGTCGACGATCCCTGCTGTCGACGATCCCTGCTGTCGACGATCCCTGCTGTCGACGATCATTGTAAGTTCGTTCTTCTTCTTCTTCTGTTTGCATAGGTATTTCTTCTGTTTACATAGGTAGCTACTTAGACAACTGCTATTCATTTCATAGTGTCACTTAGACAAATTTCTAGACATAGGTAGCTACTTAGAATTTCTGTCCAGATTTCACTAAGTAATCCGGACAGAAATCTGTCTAGATCTCTTAGTGAAATCTGGACAGAAATCTGTCCAGATTTCTCTAATTCTTAAGACAAATCTGGACAGAAATTCTGTGGACAAATTTCTATCCAAATTTATGTCCAGATTTCTCTAAGGCTCCGTTCGTTTCGATGGAATTTGGGCTTTGGAATTGACATTCAATTGCCAATTCCAATTGTGACTGTTCGGCGGCCATAAAATTACCTTGGAATTGGAATTCATTTCAATTCTCATGGGAATTTATTATAGAAGAAACACGACTCCCTCAATTCTTACCTCACGAGGTCTTCATTTGTGATTCTCATCCCTACCAGCGCGTCCCCGACTCTCTCAAAAAAACATCAACGCAAATTTTGTTGTTCGCCCAAGAGCGCATTTTCGCCGAAGAGCAAATTTTTTGACGAGGCGCACATTTTTCTGCCCGGGATCACATTTTTTGCCCGATCACGCATTTTTCGCCCGAGCCCGCATTTTTCGGTCGGACACGCATTTTTCCGCCCGGGCAACCATTTTTCGCTCAGCTGCGCATTTTTCGCCCAAGAGCGCATTTTTTGCCCGTACAAGCATTTTCAGTCGGACGCGCATTTTCGCCGGGGTGCAAATTTTTCACCACAGCGTGATTTTTTCGCCCAGACGTATATTTTTTGCTCGGGCGCGCATTTTTCGTCCGGACGCGCATTTTCTGCACGGACGTGCATTTTCCGCCCTGACACGTATTTTCCCCTGGGAGCGTATTTTTCGCCCAGGCGCGCTTTTTTTCGCCAGTGCACGTATTTTCCGCCCGGGAGCTAATTTTTTGACCGACCGCGCATTTTTTGCCCGGGCGCGCATTTTTTGTTCGGACGCGCATTTTCGCTTGGGCGTGCATTTTCGCCCGGGCGCGCAATTTTCTCTCGGGTGTGAATTTTTCGCCCGCCCGGGAGTGAATTTTTCGCCTGGGCGCAAATTTTCGCCGAGTCCCGAATTTTATGCCCGTTTTCGAGTTTTTCGCCTGGGCGCGCATTTTTCTCCTGGGTGCGCATTTTTCTGTCGGTGGGCGCGAATTTTTCGCAATGGCTCGCATTTTTGTCGAACGACAGAATTATGCGCCCGGACGAAAAAATGCACATCCGGGCGAAAAATGCGCGTCCGGGCTAAAAAATGCGCGTTCGGGCGAAAATTACGCGCCCTGTGAAAAATGCGCGCCCGGGCAACTAATGGGCGCTCGGGTGAAAAAATATGCGCCCTGGGGAAAAAATGCGCGCCAGGGAGAAAAATGCGCGCTCGGACAAAAAAATTCTAATACAGAGCGGAACAGTTGAATTACTAATTCCAATTCCCGTGACAAAATTCCTGCATTTAGCCGAACGGTAGAAATTGAATTGACTTCAATTCCAATTTTTATAGGAATTGGAATTGATGTCAATTTCAATTCCTGCATCTCAATTTCTGCGAAACGAACGGAGCCTAAGTTTCTTCGTGAAATCTGGACAGATTTCTGTCGAAGAAATCTGGATATAAATCTTTCCAGATTCTAGAAATCTGGACAGAAATCGGTCCAAATTTCTAAAATCTGGACAGAAATGAAATCTGGATAGAATTTCAGTCTCAATTTCTCTAAGAAATCTTTATGAAATCTGTATCTCATCTTATATTGCATTAGCTATGAATTTGTAATTCAATTGATTCTTTATGTTTCATGTTTTGAGAATTTGTAATTATATCTGCGATATATACATATATATTTAATACAACGTATCCACGTACTCGCAACCTTGTTTTTTAAATTTTCCCGTACCGCCGTACCGGATATGTTTCGTACATGGTACCCGTACCCGTACCCGTACCGGTGCTTCATAGGCTGTTGGGTTCACTCGGAGTTCAGCCAACTTCTCTTTATTCACTCATCATCGTCCAACAGGCACAATGATTCTCTTGGTGTATGTTGATGATATTTTGATTATGGGAGACGATCTCACAGGAATACACATGATCAAACAACATCTACCGACTGTATTTCAAACAAAGGATCTGGGAAATCTTCGATATTTTCTTGGTCTCGAAGTGGCTCAGCCGGATGGGCTTGTTTTATCTCAAAAAAAGTACTTGTCTTGCTTTATGATGCATACTACTCTGGATGCAAGCTTACCGACACTCGCATGGATATCAATCACAAGCTCTGCACTCATGCCTCAGATTCTAATTTGCTCCTTCCGAACCCAGAGTATTATTGTCGTCTTGTGGGAAAGCTGATATATCTCACAGTTACAAGACCTGATTTATTATTTGCTGTTGGAGTTGTCAGTCGATTCATGCATGAGCCACATCTCTCATCTCCAGGCAGCTGAGTGCGCTCTTCAATACTTGAAGATTGTTCATAGACAAGGACTTGTATACAAGCCTTCTTCGTCTCCCTTATCTCTGATTGCATATTATAATGTTGATTATGCTGGTTCATTGGATGGTCGTCGTTTCACAAGTGGATACTGCACTTATTTTGGAGGACATCTCATTACCTGGCGCAACAAAAAACAGTCTGTAGTTGCTCGCTCATCTGCTGAAGCCGAGTATCGTTCAATAAAAGTTGTTGTGTCTAAGCTTACATGACTTGAGGGTCTCCTTGGTGATTTAGGAATCAAGCTTTCCTCATCGACCACTCTATTTTGCGACAGTCAAGCTGCCATACACAATGCCAATAATCCTATTTTTTATGAACGGACGAAACACATTGAAGTTGATTGTCATTTCATTTGGGAGAAGGTTCAATTGAAGAAGATAGAATTACAACATGTTCCTGCTGCTTGACAAGTTGCAGATATTCCCACCAAGGCCTTTCCTCGCCCGCTATACTACCAGTTTTTGTCCAAGCTTGGTGCTTACGATTTGTATGCTCCAGCTTGTGGAGAAGTGTTAAAGAATATATGTAAAAGCCCAAAGATAGGCCCATCTTGAGGCCCATCTTGTTAGCTTTATTAATCCCACATTTTAGGATAGAATTTCTCCTCTCTTTCTCCTCTTATATAAATGTACAAATGTACAATTATTCATGTGTAGTATGAAAGCTATTTAAGAGAAATTAATAAAATAATTTTATTTCTTTTTGTAGAGAAGAGAAAAATTCACCTTGTATATATGTTCACTTGTGTAAAATACAAAGAATGAGTACAAATATATAGATGAGAGAAAGAGAGCAAGTTCCTATACAAGATGTGAGACTAAAGAGGAGAGAGAAAAAACCAATAAAGATACAAAATGGGCCTAGTTAAATGGGCTTCTCTAACACTCCCCCGCAAGCTGGAGCGTTTAGATCATATGCACCCAGTTTGGACAAACACTGGTAGAACAAGGTACTTGATAAAGCCTTTGTGAGAATATCAGCAACTTGATCAGTGCCCGGAACATGCTTTAATTCCAGTTTCTTCATTTGAATTTTTTCCCGTATGAAATGACAGTCAACCTCGATATGTTTCGTACGCTCGTGAAACACCGGGTTCTTTGCTATGTGTATGGCCGCTTGACTATCACAAAATAGAACATCAGATGAATGAAGTTTTACTCCCAAGTCAGAAAGAAGGCTTTCAAGCCATGTAAGTTCAGAGACAACCGATGCCATCGATCAGTATTCAGCTTCCGCGGAGGATCGAGTGACCACGACTTGTTTTTTACTTTTCCATGTAATGAGATGACCTCCAAAATAAGTACAGAACTCACTGGTCGACCGCCGATCGTCCAGGGAACCAGCGTAGTCGACATCAGAGTAAACAACCAATGTTGGGGCAGAGGTGGAGGTTTTGTACACAAGCCCTTGAACCGACTAACAACCCCAACAACAAACGATATATCAGGCCTCGTGACTGTTAGGTAGATCAACTTTCCGACAAGGCGTCTATAGTATTCCGGGTTCTAGAGAAGCAGATCATTATCAGATGCATGAGCACAGAGCTTGTGATTTGCCTCCATTGGGGTATTAGCTGGCTTACAACTAGACTGGCCAACATCTTTGAGAAGATCGAGACAATACTTCCGTTGGGAGAGTACAAGCCTATCCGGTCGTCGTGCGACCTCAAGACCGAGGAAGTAGCAAAGATGCCCTAGGTCTTTGGTTTGAAACACGGTGCTCAGATGCTGTTTAACCGCTTGAATCCCCTTTGAGTCATCCCCAGTAAGTAGGATGTCGTCAACATAAACTAACAGAAGGACGGTTCCAGTTGCCCGGTGTCGGGTGAAAAGGGAGAAGTCAGCAGAACTCCGAGTGAAACCCATATCCTGAACCACCTTGCTTAATTTTTCAAACCACGCCCGAGGGGATTGTTTGAGACCATAGATGGATTTCTTTAGAGGACACACCTGAGACTCCCCCGTGGTCTCAAACCCGGGCGGTTGGCGCATG
Organism: Platanthera zijinensis; assembly: GCA_039513925.1. Taxonomy (NCBI): domain Eukaryota; kingdom Viridiplantae; phylum Streptophyta; class Magnoliopsida; order Asparagales; family Orchidaceae; genus Platanthera; species Platanthera zijinensis. Next base: position 231,213,165 of record CM077079.1, read on the forward strand.
TAGACGATTTCCTGAAGATCGCCATTCAAAAACACATTCTTGATATCGAGCTGATGAAGGGGCCAGCGGCGGTGTACAACCACAGAGAGAAGCACACGAACCGTGATGAGCTTGGCCACCGGAGAGAGTTTCCTCATAATCAAGACCCTGCTGCTGAGTAAAGCCACGAGCCACCAGTCGGGCCTTCAGTCGGGCAATAGTGCCATCCGGAGTATGTTTGATGACAAAAACTCATTTACACCCAACATGGTGCTGACCGGGAGGTAAAGGGACCAGGGCCCAGGTCTGGTTGGCCCAAAGGGTCGTCATTTCTTCCTCCATGACAGCCCGCCAGCCTGGATGTTGAAGCGCCTCCTGCACAAAGTTAGGGACAGAGACATAGGATAATGATGTGGCAGAGTGACGAAGTGGCGGTGATAGGCGATGTAGAGAGACGTAATTTGCCAGCGGGTGAGCGGTGGAGGCAGGAACCGGAGCAGCAGGTGGTGGAGCATCAGAGGTCGAAGACGACTGCAGTGGGGCACCAGGATGAGTAGAACGGCGAGAATAGACCCGAATGACAGGTGGAGGCGGACAGGCCGGAGGCTGGGCAGGAGGAGGAGGAGGAGATGAGGAGGAGCGGGGAACATGGATGATAGGACGAACGACGGGCTCTGGAATGGGAACGAAATCCAGAGCAGAAAAGAAGGGAAGATCTTCCCGGAAAGTGACGTCCGCAGAGACAGTAACCTTGCAGGTTGTAGGTGAATAACACACATACCCCTTTTGAGTGCGCGAGTAACCTACAAAAATATGTTTGGCCGCACGGGGATCCAGTTTGTCGGTAGAGGGGACGAGGTGGTGAACATAACAAGTACACCCAAATATTCGAGGAGTAACAGGAAAAGGCGGAGTGGAGGGAAATAGGAGGCTGAACGGAGTAGCATTCTGGAGGACGGAGGACGGTAGACGGTTGATAAGAAAGCAGGCTGTGGAGAGCACAAAGTTCCAGTATGGTTTGGGAACCTGCATTTGAAGCATAAGGGAGCGAGCTACATCAAGAAGGTGACGATTCTTGCGCTCGGCGACACCATTCTGTTGTGGAGTATACGCACATGAGGTTTGGTGAATAATGCCGAAGTTAGAGCAGAGGGTCGCGAAGTCATGACCCGTGTATTCTTGTGCATTCTCGGTACGAATAGTGCGAATGGGCTCAGGGAATTGAGTGCGAGTCTCAAGAATGAATGCCCGGAAGACGCGGGGAAGCTCAGAACGATCGTGAAGAAGATACAACCATGTCATGCGCGAGTAATCATCAATAAATGTAAGGAAGTACCGATAGTCAGAAATACTACTAATCTTGTATGGACCCCAGATACTGGAGTGTACTAAAATAAAAAGGAGCGGAGCTCCGAGTACAATGAGAAGGAAACGATGAACGTGGTTGTTTGCCAAAAATACAGGTTTCACACTGAAAAGCAGGAAGAGATACATCCGGGAGAGCCTTATGGAGGACAGGGAGAGGAGCATGACCAAGACGTCGATGTCAATCTTATGAGGAGACAGAGGCGAGGAGAGTAGGAGAGTCGTCAAGAAGGTATAGCCCGTTCTGCAGTCGCCCCCTACCAATGATAGTCCGCGTCTGCTGATCTTATATCAGAAAAGACGAAGAAGTAAAAGTCACTGAGCAATGTAAATCAGTAGTAAGGCGACCAACTGAAAGTAAATTGAAAGGAGAGCCCGGAACATGAAGAGCCGAGCGCAGGAGAAGAGAAGAGGTGAGAGGAATATCAGCACATCCAGAGACAGGGACAGAAGCCCCATTGGCCACAGTAATGTACTACGGGTGAAGGGAAGACAAGTACTGAGGCGATCGAACAGAGGTGATGTGATGAGTGGAACCAGAATCGAGGATCCATCGCGGGCCAGAGGAGAGGCAGACGATACCTTCATTGGAGATGGAGGCAGCGGAGGCAACCGAGGCTGGCGGGCGGCTGAGCATACCATGAAGATGCTGGAGCTGGAGGCGAACCTCGTCGAGGTCAGTACGAGTGGGAGAGGAGTCGGTGGCAGCAACAGACGCCTGCAGACGAGGAGGGCGACCATGCTTGCAATAGCACGTGGCTTCAAGATGCCCATCTTTGCCGCAGAACAAGCACTTAGGCCGAGGACGTCCACCTCGACCACGTCCCCGAGAATCAGAGCGGCCTCCACGGACTGAAGAGGGAGGAGGCAGTAAAGGAGGAGGGACCGGCTGGGCAAGAGCCGGAGAAGGAGGTCCAGATACATCCGGAGGCGGGGTGACTTTGAGAAGCATTGAGCACACATCTGAGAATGTCGGTGTAACAGTAGAGGAGAGGATGTGAGCCCGTACACTGTGAAAGTGATGGGGTAGCCGAGCCATCATCATGGCTATACCCACAGCTTCCTTTTGGACACGTTGGGCAGCAAGGTCTACAGTAGGAGGCTGATGTTGGATCCACGCCTCGACCAAAGACCGAGCCTGAGCAACAAAGGAGGTCAGATCGGTCGTACGACTGCTATCAAGGGCCTGGAGAGCGGTGATAATGTCATACAGATGGTGGAGACTATCCTTGCCGGAGTAAAGGGTATGGAGCTCGTCCCACATGCCTTTGGCCGTCTCGTGGTACATGGCCAGGCGATAGGATTCTCTATCAAGAGAATTAAGGATCCATGTCTGCACACGACCATCATTGCGTAACCAATCATCAGTGGGAGTACCGGTAACCACCTGGGTCAAGTGATGAAGAAACCCCTTGGATTGCAGGACCCGGCAAACAGAATGTGCCCATTTGACAAAATTCTTCTTGCCAGTCAGAGATATAGTAGTAATACGGAGTTTATCCTGTATTTCTGGAATAGAGGCCGGGCGGTCTGTAGGAGAAGCCGCCGTGCCGGTAGAATCAGCAGAACTCATGGAGGAGAAGCGGCTAGGAGAGCAGACCGACAAGAGAGGAGTTCGCGCGACTAGAATGGAGACCGCCTGGTCACGATGTAAAGACATCAGCGGCAGGAGGAGGCCGTGACCAGAGGCAGATAGAGACCAGCGGACAGAGACAATCCGCGCGGATAGACAAAGAAGGCGGGGTCCCAGTAGAAGAGGACACCGACGGACAGAGAACAAGCCGCGCGGATAGGAGGAGAAGAAGACCGCGACCTAAATGCGGGAGGCAACTGTCCGCATGGTCAGGCTGAGCACAGCAGCGGTCAGAGAAGGAGGCCACGAGCGAGCAGAGAAAAGAGTCCGCTAGGAGAGAACACTCAAGCAAATAAAAAGAGGAGGAGAAGACCGCGAACTAAATGCGGGAGGCAACAGTTCGCACGGTCAGGCTGATCACAGCAGCGGTCAGAGAAGGAGGCCACGAGCGGGCAGAGAAAAGAGACCGCGAGTAAAGAACACTCAAGCGGATAGCAAGAGGCTGCGACGAGCAACAAGCCGTGGCGAGCAAAGAACCCAACAACAAGGCTGAAAGCGGCGAGCAGGAACAGGCCTTAGTCCGCGCAGGAAGGATTCCGCGACAAGGCGGAAAAACGACGAGCAGGACGAGGCCGCAGGAGGTCGCGCCGGATAGCAGGAGGTAGACCGCGCGAGAAGAGAGGCAGTCTGGACCAGGAACAAAACGGAGAGGTGGACCCCACAGGAAGGCTATAAGAGGCCTGAGGGGAGAGGTGGAACCACGGAGAGGAGAGGGAAGAAGAGAAGCAAATCAGATAGCCAAGACAGGCCGCAAGAGACCGAGCGGCAAGAGCGGGCAACGGACAGAAGGACAGTCCGCAGCATGCCGCAGACACGGAAGTGAGACCACAGGCAGATAGGCGGTTAAGGAGAGGGAAGCCGCCCAAGGAGGAAACCTCCCTCTGATACCATGTAGAGAAGAGAAAAATTCACCTTGGATATATGTTCACTTGTGTAAAATACAAAGAATGAGTACAAATATATAGATGAGAGAAAGAGAGAGCAAGTTCCTATACAAGATGTGGGACTAAAGAGGAGAGAGAAAAAACCAATAAAAATACAAAATGGGCCTAGTTAAATGGGCTTCTCTAACACTCTTATTTCTCGTACATTTCTACAAGAACAAAATCATGTGGTATATTATAGATTGATTAAATAATAAAGTAGAATTAGCTCTTTAGAAGATGCATAAATGTAATAGGTCCCAATGAGACATTTAGATACCTATTCAGATTTGAAGTTATGAAGCATATTAGAAATGAGTGGTTAAGAAGTTTTCTCGAGAAATGCTGAAGACTAAGAAGCTCCAAACAACTAGTGAAGAAATGTCTTGATGTTAACAAGTCTTCTCAAAAAATTTTGACGAATAAGAAGCTCTAAATAACTAGAGAAGAAATGTTTTGCTAATAAGGTTGTTCATAATCCACCAAACGCTAATTATAAATGTGGTCTTGTCCCTTAGTCAAATTTACGAGTCACACATTGACACTTTAAGAAAGAGTTATAAAGCTTATGCTAAAAAATATATCAAGTTTAAGTAATCAATTCAATTTAATGGGTATTTATCGGGACCTCCGTCTAAGTTTACAATCAATATATCAATATAGAAAAAAATAATCACAAATATCAAGCTATAGATTGCACCTCTTATTATTTAAATTCCAATCTTTCTTCAAATGCAAAAACCTCCCCTGTATTTTTCCACCATTCTTTGTTACAAAACATAATATTTACCTCTCCTGAATTCCTCCATCCTTTACCATTATGTTCACATTTCATAACATCCATAAATAAAACCATACACAAAAAAATAAATAGTAAAAAAAACCCCTCATTCACAAATACACACACACATAAAACATACACACACACATACACCCAACACACACATTCAACACACACATTCAACACACACACACACATTAGCACACACACACACCCTCATTCACAAATACACACACACATAAAACATACACACACACATACACCCAACACACACATTCAACACACACACACACATTCAACACACACACACACACACACATTCATACACACACACCCTTATTCACACACACATACACATAAAACCATACAAAAAAAATAAATAAATAGTACATTAGCACACACACACACCCTTCACAAATACACACACACATAAAACATACACACACACATACACCCAACACACACATTCACACACACATCCTTATTCACACACACAAACACACATAAAACCATACATTCTTAAATACATAAACACACACACACATAAGGAACACACACACATAAGGGGGGGTGTGCGCATGGATGTTATGAAATGTGAACTTCAGGGGAGGTAAATGTTATGTAACATTCAGGGGAGGTTTTTGTAATTTCAATAATAAGTGTGGAGAAGAAGCGAGAACTGCAATCTGTGCGGCTCTGTGCCTGGAATATTCGTTTAATTTAATGCTAAGAAAATCAACTATGGAATCAAAAATTGTCTAAACAAATTATCACAAAAATATAGAGTTCAAAAACACTTTAAATGACTTTGATTTATCCAGGAAAAACATATGATTCTGTAGGACTAGAATTTTTTTATTCCATTTTAATATTTACCTCTCATGGACATTTCATAACATCCATGGAAAGGGGGGGGGTGTGCGCAAGTGTCAAATTTATATTGAAGTACTAAAGATACATATAAGGGATCACACACTGGTATTATAACAACTGATGGAGTGATCAAATAATTTTCAATTATAGTAAATTTACATCAAACAGCAACATGGAGTCTTATTTTTATCTAATAGTAAGGAAGATGCTTATAAAATACATCTAAAGGAAGGCGCTTCACTGTCTTGTATATGATTTTCGCTTTTGACAATTCTAATTAGTGAAACATTTACAATGTTCAGAGGAAAATTTAAACAATACAAATATTAATTAGAACATATAGGATTCAAATTAAAAAAATAAATAAAGATCGTCTGCATGATCTACAATTTTAGTGGGGTTGATATTTGTAATTATTTATCTATATGTTTTTAGAAAATAAATAGATACATGCGATAGGTTTATGTACCTTGAATTGATTATTCAGAAGAATTAGTATTTGGATGAATATGTTTTTAGAGAGTTGACCGGTTAAAATTGATAAGTGCACACGGCATATTATGGGATAAGATTATACCTTAGTGAACCAAAAGAAACTCTAAAACTGCTATTAAGCTGCAATTTTGTATAAATTTGAATGTTTGACAAATTCATTGATATTTATGTTTAGTGTGATAAAAATGAAATTAGTAAGATGGATTTGTAGAGAACTTAAAAAATATAGATTAAAGAATGATTATGTTAGGGAAATAATGATAGTGACATCTGCTTAAGATAAGATATAAAATAGTTTTTTTGTTCGTTTTGTCATGTACAAAACATGGATGAATGTTTCTAAAAATGATTTGCGTGGTTTATGTTTGACAGAAACAAATGGATACAAGATTCAAAGGTTTTTATATTAAATCATAAATAAATAAAGTTAAAATTAAATTAATTTGAGGAGCGCGTGTCTGATTCGATGGGCAAATAAAAGGTAATTAACCTAGGCTTAAGATGACTCTCTCAAATAGCCAACGTTCGAACAACGGATGACATGGAATTAATCCACAAGCAAAAAAAAAATGACAGAAAGACTATGAAATTTTTCTAATTAATGACAAGGAGGCACAACGATTATTTAGGACATACTTTGACATTTTAGTGGCGAAATAAATAAAGTATATTTTTTATTCTACCATGACACGAGAGACAAAATCATCCTAACATTATGGATGAATGGGCTTTGGGCAGCACAAGAGTGTCTGTGAAGGGCCCTGGTGATTGGAGACCAGCCGTGGGGGGTGACTTGATGGTTGGTTGCGGTCGAGTGGAGGCTGATTGGGGGAGGAGGAAAGCTGTCCGGAGAGGAAGGAGCTGGTGGTAGTCGGTCTTTTTTTGGTTGAGCTACAGATGATTGACTGAAGGAGGAGTAAGGCCAAACAGAGGGGGAGGAAGGAGCTAGAGGTGTCGATGAAGGTTGCCGATCTTTCTGTGTCCTGGGCGACATCTCGGATGACAGAATCGTCGAATTCGTCAAGGGATAGAGGAGGGTAGGTTTCCTGGGTTGTCTAAGGAGGTGGCGGCGGGACCAGGAGGCATGCATCGCGTGTCTCGGAGCGGAACGAGGGCCGTCACATCACGTGAGGGGATGGAGGTCGGGCTAGACCTATGAAATAGAGAAGGTTTCTTTGTTTCAATTTTTATCCAAATTGCCAAAAACATGAGTAACTTGTTCTTAAATGAAATAGAATTTTAGGTTATTTTTTAGTAAGCCTTATGGATAGGTGTGTGCATAAAGACCCCGGTCCCGGCCCGGGACCGGTCCTGGGTAGGACCGGTCCTTTGGGACACCGGTCCCGGGCCGGTCCTGCCCAAACCGGTCCGGGACCGGTTTTTCCTTTGAAAACCTGGACCGCCCGGGACCGGAAGGACCGGTCCTAACCGGTCCCAGACCGGGACCGGTTAATTAAATTAATTAAATTAATTATTTTTATTATATATTATTATATTTCATTTTTAATAATTTAATTAAATAACATGTAATAATTTAAAATGCAAAATTGCAAAGTAAATAAATTTTTTTATTAAATGTGAAATAAAACTACAAAATCAAAATACAAATTACAAATTATAATACAAAATCAAAATACAAACATTTTTATTAAATTTGAAATTATAATACAAAATACAAATTCAAAATTTGGAGTTGCGAGCTTGTTTGGAAAGACACGATTTGTTGTGTCGGGCAGGGGCGGATCCAGGATTCGAAGTAAGGGGGGACCCAAAAAAATTATGAATCAAAATATAATAAACAAAAAATTCTAATTTGAAATTTTAGAATTAACAACAAAAGAAAAATTACAATATGAATGTTACCTTATTTTAGTTGTACACGCCGTTTTTTGAACTTATAAAATTCATCAATGATCACATCTTTCTCGATTTTCTCTGTTATTTCTCGTTCTATGTAGAGAATCATACAATTTGCCAGAAATTCATCATCCATTTTGTTGTGCACTCTTGTTTTAATAAGCTTCATAGCAGAAAATGACCGTTCTGTAGTCGCTGTTGAGACCGGCAGTGTCAAAATTAGTCGAATTAGCTTGTCAACAAGATAATATGTATTTGATTTCTTCGTTTCGGCCAATTTCTCACAAAGTTTAGAAACTGTTGACAAGTTCTTTAAATCTGAATGAGAAAGAACGTCTAACTGATAATGCTGCAGCTGAGTATTCACACATAAATATCTTGCTTACTGAAATCTTGAGGGTAAAAAATTCTTGCAAGAGCGCATATATCTTCAATATTAAAATATTTATATTCAGCACCCTGATCTAATGCCTTACTTAGACGAAGCAATTCCATAGAATTTTCGTTGAATCTAGAGTTCAGCTCCTGCAACACACAATCTATTGTGGCGTTAAATATGTCAACTCTAAAATGATGTTCCACTGTAATGATATCTCGAGGAGTTCGAAACCGCCGATTACTGTATCTAGCATTCATTTCCGGAATTTCAACTTCATTTTTTTCACAATATACTTTCACAACCTGTAAGTACTTTTCCCAGCCAGATGCGCGTAATTTTTGAATGAGAGTCTTCGTTGTTGAAACTAAAGTTATAACATTTAATATTTCTTGACTTTGATGTTGCAGTGTTTTGCATAGAACGTCACTGATTCCCAATATTTCTTTCATCAAATGCAAGATAAATATAAATTCAAATGCATCCATCTTTTTAAAAGCCGCTTCAGCATCCCCTCGTTGTGCAGATGTCCCTCCATTATCACTAATATCAAGTAATACAGAGCAAGTTGCACTATACATATTAATAACACTACAGATAGATTTTTGATGAGACGACCATCTGGTGTCGCCATGTCTTTGTAGCGAACCTATCTGATTGGCTCCCGTACCAGTTTCAATTTCACCAAGTGCAATCATGTAATCAAAATATTCCTTTTGAGCAGCGCGCAATTGATCATTGCGTTTGGTGGAAGCACCAACCGTGTTAATAACATACAACAATTCATTGAAAAAATTATGCACTGCTTTCACTTCTCTTGATGTTGCAATCAGAACTAGTTGTAGTTTATGTGCAAAACAATGAACATAATAAGCTTGTGAACATTCGTTAAGGAACATAGTTTTTAGCCCTTTCCATTCACCACGCATATTACTTGCACCATCATAACCTTGCCCTCACATATCTTGAATACTCAAATTATGATGAGATAGAACTGCAGAAATTTCATTTTTAAGAGTTAACGCACTTGTATCTTTGACATGAACAAGATCTAAAAATCTTTCCTGCACAAAACCACGATCATCTACAAATCGAATAACTATAGATATTTGTTCTCTTTTAGACTCATCTCGAGCTTCATCAACTATAATGCAGTATTTGGAATCGCCAATTTTTTTACGAATAACACATTGCACTAATCTTGACATAGTAGATAGAAGATCCTTCTGAATATTAGGTGCTATGTATATAGCATTTCTTGAGGCATTTTCTAATACAACTGAATCAACTTCTTTGTTATAATTTCTTAACAACTTAATCATCTGGATGAAATTACCACGATTAATAGATTCCGAAGTTTCATCATGACCTCAAAAAGCAATTCCTTGAAAAGCACAATACCGTAATGCATCAATGGAAGTTCCAACACGCAACCAGTTCATTAATACTTGTTGACAAGATTGTCTTTCCATCACGTTATCTATGTGTTCGGATTGAGACATTAAATTTGCACAACTTTTGACAGCAATACTTTGTGGAGAACCGTGATTTTCCCTACATGAGTTAGAAAAGCGCAATGCTTTCCACAGACTTTTTTCCAATTTTTAAATCCTTCAATTGTGAATGAGCTTGATCCAAAGAGAGCAATACTTGGTTTATTGAAAATATAGCACGGTAAACAATATGCAACGTCTTTTGTAGGTGAATATTCCAACCATATGAACTTTTCAAACCAAGAATACTGAAATCTACGTTTATGTTCACCAGAACAAGGATACTCTTGAAGTTTGTGCTGATAAGGTCCGGCTTTGAGATACGATCGACGCTTTTCATCTTGTTCATTTACTGGATATTCCCAAATTTGAGGACGTAATCCAGGATCACGCTCGAATATGAGAGGTGTATTAACAACTAAACACGAATCAACATTCACTAAGGAAGAATCCATAATAATTGGTTCTGCTGATGTAGATGGCTCGCCTTCAGTTGATAACTTTTTATTGAAAAATGAGTTAATAGTTTTCATCTTCTTCATGAGACCTAAAATTAAAGCGTATTAGCAAATATATACGGTATGGCTCGCCTTCAGTTGACATTTATACACAATACACACACTGACATGTAATCGGTTTTTGTGTTTAATAAAATACCACTTGGTTAAAAGTAAACTAATTTATTTGCATAGACGGTACACGGGGCAACGCCCCTACGGCCAAGCGCGACCGTACCAGGCCCGCAAGGGAAATTACTAACCTATATTTCTCTTATTTCATGTTGACCTCTAACTTAAAAGCCTCAAAGATACTTCAATCCTTCTTGCTAAATCATAAACAAAGATGGTGACCTTAAACAAAGACTCTAAAATTTTTTCCGAGTTTAATTTTCCATTTCACATGTTATTATCTGGCTAATGAATACTTCATATTCAGGTCAATGTTTTTGTTAAAGCCTACAAAGAACATATATACTGATATCATTACTTTTTATGAACTCCATGGTTCTTCTTAATGTTGTATATGGTTGTCAGGTGTGAATTGGCTAAATGGTTTACCCCACATCTGCATTAACTTTCCCATATTGGTCACACACTCACACTCAATTGTTAATCATTACTTTTTAGTTGACCATTACATGTATAGTTTACATTAAAATTCCCAATTTGTTCGTCTTGATTCCTAGTGGGGCTTAGTATATACTCAAGTTGGCTCATACTTGATTTAAGTAGTCTTCGTTTGTAGTTTTCACTTCCCATTGTCAACTTAATAAGTAGAAATTTATGGATGAACCTATAAAAGGATCTTGTACCATTAATATTGAATTCTTTTAGATGTTTGATCCTCTCCTACTGACACACTGATGCGTGCACTAATGGAAACTTATCAGTGAAGGTGTACCAATTGAGTATACTGCTACCAAGAATAACAAAAATTAACAGAGCTTGCCAGAAGAATATATATATATATACCGTAAAATTTCTGAAATCAGAGCAAAGCACACAAACAATAGAAGTTGAAAACCAAGAATCTGAGCAAGATGAATAGATGATACTGTGGTCTGTGAGGACTGAGGAGCTTGCTGAAAAGAGGAGCTTTCCGAAAATAGGAGCTTGTCGGCCCGGAAGGAGGAGCGAGAAGCTTCGGAATCGTGATGGCGGAGGAGCTCTTGAGGCGAGGCGCTGTGGAGGAGAGTTGAGGGGCAGTTGAGGCACTGCTTTCGGCCGGGCTCTGTCGAGGGAACTGGGAAGGTAGGGTTATACAGGCAGCAGGCTGCTTTCGGCGGGCGCAGGGGCGGAAGAGAGGAAGCGACGGTAACGTGCAGGGCAGGAGAAAGCATGGCAGGAGAGCATGGGGGCGCGGGTAGGAGAAAGCGACGGTAGCGTGCTGGGATGATTTGCTTTTGCGGCAGAGCAGGGGGCGGGTTATCCTGCAGGATTTTCTTTTGGAGTTGGGATTTGTCAATTCAGCCAGAAGACCAAAAAATCCCTAAGGAGTGTTATAAATTATGATTTCATGAGGGTAGTTTGGTCCATAAAATGTTACACCACACATAATACTTAAACATAATTAATTCAAGGGGGGCTCGGGCCCCTCCTTGCCCCCTGGATCCGCCCCTGGTGTCGGGCGAGCGTTGTGTTGCTACTGTTAGCGGCCATAAGCTTCGCGCAAAGTTTGCACTTCGCCTTAATTTTGCCGCCGATCCGCACTTTATCGAAGTTATCCCATACCGCCGCTTTATGCCGGTGCTCAACGATCTCATGATCGACGAACGCTGAGGAGGACGCCGGCATGGTGGAGGAGGAAGCCATTTAACACGAATATGAGTGAGAGAGATAGTGAGAGGGAGAGAGTAAGAGAGGGAAATGAGGGAGATATGGGGGGGGGTTATAAGATTTAAATTAAAAAAATTATTATTATTTTTATTTAAATTATAATTTATAAAAGAGCCGTTAACGGCTCTCATTAAAAGAGCCGTTAACGGCTCTCATTAAAAGAGCCTTAACGGCTCTCATTAAAAGAGCCTTAACGGCTCTCATTAAAAGAGCCTTAACGGCTCTCATTAAAAGAGCCTTAACGGCTCTCATTAAAAGAGCCTTAACGGCTCTCATTAAAAGAGCCGTTAGAGCCAGGCTCTTTTACCGGTCCCGAAACCGGTCCCGGACCGGTTTTTACCCTTAAAGGGGGGACTGCCAGGGACCACTGGACCGGTTCGGGACTGGACCGGTCCTAACTGGGACCGGTCCCTGTCCGGTCCCGACCGGACCGGTCCGACGGACCGGTTGGGACCGGTTTTTATGTGCAAGCCTACTTATGGATGGATCAACAAATTGATTTCTAACCAAAAAAATATAATGAATCATTCATTGTAGAGATCCTCACTATTCTCATGATTAAAAAAAATTAAAGAGATAATATTTTATTTTTATTTCTTTAATTTTAGGATTGCCTATACAACAACATTCAAGTATTTATCCCACTATAGTGGGGTCGGCTATATGGATCCTTTGTCGTCATTGTGCTCTATCTTTTGTCATAATCTCACTAATACCCAAGTACATCATGTCTTTCCTTACAGTTTCATTTCAAGTCTTTATTGGTCTACCCCTCCCTCGTTTAACATGCCTAGTGACTAGACTCTCACAACGCCTAACAAGTGCTTTTAATGGTCTCCTTTGTACGTGTTCAAACCATCTTAGATGACTTTCTCGCATCTTCTCTGCAATTGGTGCTACTCCTGTCTTATACCCGATACTTTCATTCCTAATTTTATCCAATCTTGTGTGTCCACACATCCACCTAAGCATTCTCATCTCCGCAACTCCCATTTTTTGCTCATGCACACAATTCACTGCCCAACACTCAGAACCATAGAGCATAGCAAGTCTAATTGCAATACTGTAAAACTTGCCCTTAAGTTTTAGTAGTACTTTACGATCACATAAGATCCCTGACGCGCCTCTCCACTTCAACCAACCCGCCTGGATTCTATGTGTCACATCTTTATCAATACCTCCGTCCTTTTTAACTATCGATCCAAGATATTTAAAACACTTATTACGGGAAATATCTTAATCACCCAACTTAATAACGAAGTCATCTGCCCGTCTTTTTGGATTGCTTATATTTTGTATAAAATACTTCTTTTAAAATGTAATTTCATTGTTTGCCTAAACTACTGCTAAAACTAATTTGATGGACCATTTTATTCAAATTTTTATTGGTCTGTCAGACCAATAAGCCGCAATAATGTGCGTGAATGAAATGCGCGAAGTCAACATGGATACATGCACGTGATTGGCTTGTGCGAATAGTAATTGTAAGCTGTGTGAAGATATGCACTGCATAAATTATAAATTGCATACAATCAAGTAAAGATGTGTCTTGAGTTGCATCTGTATTCCAAATAATTATTCATGATGGTAATTAATAACTTGTTGGAAGAATTTTTAAAGTAAGTCAATTTTTTAAGTTGGTTGAAGAAAATTGTAGTATTAAGTGACTTTCAAAATTTGTAAGTTTATCCAAATTTCTATCAAGTAGGGGATACCAACTTTTTCTATATCAGAAATTTTCTTCTTTGAAACTTCGCCTTTATTGGCTACTCCTATCTTTTCCTTCTTTTCCATCTCAGTATCTATAGGCTATAGCTTCCATTTGAGGAAATGATGTCAATCGAGAATGAAATTTTAATATTAAAATAATTTTTGGGATAAAGTTAAATTAAGGAGCACATGTGTATTTTTTAAAATAGACCATAAAGTGGAAAATCAAATCATCAGACATTTCAAAGATTGCTTTTTGATACTCGTTATGAACATTTTGAATTTTTATTGCTGCTTTTGGATTAACTGATGCATCTACAACATTTATGGAGCTAATGAACCGACTAGTGCATCCATTTGTAGACCAGTTCCTTATAATCTCCATAGATGATATCTTGATATATTCAAACAATTAAACAAATCATATGTTTTTTTTGCATCAAGTTTTACAAGTATTGATGGAGCATTGGTTATACACAAAAGTTTCAAAATGTGAACTCTAGTTCGAAACAATAACTTTCTAGGTCATATTTTTAGTGCTCAAGGAATAACTATTTTGCTGACCCTCAAAAAGTAGCAGCAATTATAGATTGTCCTCAACCTAAAATCATCAAATGGCCTTCACCACATCTTGCATACCTGAGTAAATTACAAGATAATCAACCTAAAATTTGTAAGACATGCACAAATAGCTAACATACAGACGCATTCAATCATCATAAAGATTCCTCCACATTTATAAAGCTTAAAGAAAAAACTAACAATAAGACTTCAAATTAATGTTAAAGAGGCATTATGACAATTTGGGGCAAGATTTGAAAAAGATAACGATCTTATAAAAAAATAATGCATAAACTCAACAAACAAGAGATGAGCTATATAGTAAAAATGGGATACCATTGGACCATAAGAGCAATGACGAGTCAATATGTGTAGACTTGGGTTTGGGCTTAGTGGGTTGTGGTGGACTTGAGGAAACAAGGTTTTTTCTATTTACTCGATGTTAGGGTTGCTGAATGTGGGTGGGATGTATCCAACCAAAATTGGAGAAAGTCAGAACTGATTTTAGGTGGCTAGAGAAGGTGTTGATGGGGTTTGGTGGTCGTACGAGGCACTGAGGAAATCGGTTGGAGGTGGGAGAGTGTAGATTGGGGGAGTCAATGGATTCAGGATGAACCTATTGTGGATGGGAGACACTAGATCCAATGATGGGTTCTTCGAATCTGTCAGATGGTGGGGGAAAGATCATCGGAGCTCGACATATCGTTTGATGGCAATGACGGGGGTTGGTGGGCCTCAATGATTCAGATGGGAGAGGAAAATGGCAATACGACTGGGTATCGATAAAGGAATAGAGAAGGTCTCATTTTCTTTCGAAATTCCCAACCTGATTTAACATAGAATGGGGGGGATGGTTCTTTGAGCAGCGAGTGTGTGGGTGGGTGGGGGGCTTATTGGTAATTTTACTTGGCTAGAAAGTCAAGGATTAAACTTCTTACCTTGGGAATACTAAGAAATTGAACTAATCATTAATTGGGGGATTCTCAATATTCTCTTCATTAATAATTTCTGAAATTAAAATGACAATATTTTAATTTATTACCTTGCTTTAATTTCTAAAATACTTGGAATATAAATTTTTTTACTTTCATACAATTGCTATACCTAATTTGATGGACCATTTTATTCATGGTATTATTGAACAACCATACCAATTAGTTGTATGACCGAGCGTGTGCGTGATGGGAACATAGATGCAGTGACTATCATGCACAAACATAAAATACGATATGCATGAAAACATGAGCTACAAAATAAAATTTAAAAAGACGCTTGAAATAAAAATAAAGCAAAGTTGTGACCCGGGTTGCATCAACTCTCCCATGGTTGAAAGTGCCCGATCCCGTTGGGAATATGATGTGTCCTGCTACTATGATTTCCATATATTTATCTTATGATCCATGAGTAACATATACTACTCCGCTATAACCCTGATGTTGAATATAAAAAATGGAGCAATTGCCTCCAAAATCATACTAAAAGGTAAACAAGGTGAGTGAAACTTTAGTTGTGGTAGGTAAGGTAATAAAAGGACAAATTCTTTTCTGCAACCATGACTTGTAGGCTACCTCTCTGTCCTGGAAAAATCATGAACCAATCTCCTTCAGAAGAATATAACCTCTAGTGATAAAATCAGCCGTGGAGTTATATTTTTCCGAAGATGTTCGCTAATTGTTAGTCATAATTCAATGCATACTATTTAAATGATCAATAAAATCAGAACATTAAAGAGAAGTGTGATGCATCTAGTGTTATGGGTATGTGGTCATCAGGCTGGCAAACTTAAAAACATGAGACCACGCTAGCTTTGAAGTGTCAGGAAATACCGAGATCAAATCCATGCTATTTAACATGAATGGCTCATCGGGATCACATTTTCCTTCTTGGAGTGGGGGCCTCGACAAAAGTGTGGCAGTGATTGGAAGAGGCGAATCGTGTGTACGTGAGCCAAATGATTGTGAGGTGCTCTCAGGTCCCCTAGGAACCAGATCATTCTTTCGGGAAAGAAGAACAATCATGCGTCCACGTTGATTGAAGGATTGAGAGTTCCTTGCACCATCATGAACGACATGTTTATCATACTGCCATAATCACCCTAACAAGATGTGACATACATCAATAATAACAATATGACACAAAACAATCTCATGATAAATGCTTCTATAAAAACTTTATGAGAGATTGTTCTAATATGGATGATATAATGACTACTGACCCCAAAGAAATTGTAGGGTTGTTCTAACAGATGCTTATTACGTCCCAATGTGTCCATCATGCGTTGATAAATGAAGTTCTCCATACTACTGCTATTAATTATAATGGAACAAAATTGCCTCTGAATTATGCCGCATTGCAAAAATATCTTTCCTTCGAGAATCATCCTCGGTAGATTCTCCAGGGGCAGCCAAACTATAATGAACGACACAAACTAAGTGATCAACATAATTATCTTTCGAGCTCTATCACGCCCTTGGACTCGGGCTCAAGATCAGGTTTGAAGTTGCTGATGTAAACTCCATACTCAAGCTCATACCTATCAGTTGAATCAATAATAGTGACGATGTTGTGTCGTGAGTACTCAGAGGATTTGTGCCCTAACTCCATACACTTAAAACATTAAAATACTCCCGTGTTGGGTTTGGATCTACTGATATTTTTACCCTAGGAGGGGTCAGGGTATCGATAGTGCTATGTAGTTGAAGGGGATCTAAGATCCTATCAGTAGGTACATTGGCGATGGTCAGTGAAGGTCTATTAATAAACCTAAGACCTGATGTCCTCTTCTTTATGGACTCCACTCTATGGGACCTACTAGAGATTTCACCTAAATCACGGTAATCATGCAACTCTAGTTGATCCCGGATGAAATAGTGTAACTCGTTCAGGTAAGGGGATACAGTCATGTCATTGTCCTCGCAATGCAAAAACCAAACTGAAGGATGATGAATTCATTGGTGTATTCGTCCACTGATGAATTCTCATGTCGTATATTATGGAATCTACGATCTAGGATAGTTAGTGGGACGTATCACTTCCTAAGCTGCGCCTTGAACTCAACCCTTGTAGTGATGAGGGGCATCCCTAAGTTGAACCTCATTACGTTATAGTTATCCAAACCAGACTAATATAATTCCCTTTAGTTTACACATACTCGACTTGTCTGTTCAGAGCATTTTTTTTGAACTCAGAAAGTGCTATGTACTGTTACACTAAGGTAAACAACCATCAATTCTAGACGTCTCTCAAAGTCACCTACATCTAACTTGAGTCTAGTATCCCAACGAGGTTGGTTATTGTGTTCAGGATTTGAGCGTGTGTGCTCCAGACATCTAGGATTATGGTTATGATTTACTTCAAGGGCAAGTGGGAGGTGCCCATCCTATGTGTGCAATGGCCTTATGTTGTTGACTAATGTTCTTAACTCATTTAGTACATGCCCTACGTCTCACATTCTCGTAATGAGGGTCTTAATTATTTTTGCTAATTTTTTATTTGAGTATTTAGGTCACTAACATTACTCTCTAAATGACCTATGCAATTTCCATATTTTTAAATGTTTAATCTTTAAATGAGAGTGAATATAATGTATATATATATATATATTTAATTTTTCTTCCTTTTATTTTTTTTGAAAAGTGAGCAATGCCATATATTTTAAAATTAATATATATGTACACACTCACACACGAGTGACAGGCACAGGGCTCCGCCCTTACGACCAACCGCGACAGTATCTCGACCGTGACAGTACCCTGACAGCTACAAGCACAGGGATCCACCTCTATCAATTAATTAATGCAGTTTAAAATGAACACACCACACTATTAATTAATTACTCCGGAAAATGGTCACACATATATTTTTTTTTGTTAAAAAAATACTCATCATGATTCATATATCATTAAATTTTCATCATTAATTTTCCAAATTTTATTGATGAGTTTCTATCATTACTTTTTCAAATCAACTTTAATAAAATCGACATGCCTAATGACAGCCTATCATAGTAGGTATAGGAGTTCTACTAAAAACTTTTTCAATTTTATGGATTTTCATCATTACTTTTAATTTGAGAATAATTTGAGAATAAGGTATAATTGCTTAAATGAGCATTATATATATATTTTTAAATTTGATTATAATATAAGTTAAGTCATTAGATGAAAACAATAAGGCTATATTTGGCAATTCTTAATGTTTCACCAAAGGCAACTTTTCCCATTTAATATTGTAAAGATGTATATATATATTTTATATATATATATATTAAACTTTAAATCTATACCATTTTAGATGAAAACTCTTTAAAAATAAATTTTTTAATATCAAAGTTATTGCATCGTCTAATATACGATGGGAGTGAATCAGACCTCTCTGATGCTAAACTGATGCAAGCTAAAAATTGAAGTTTTAATTTCAAAATAAATTTTGTGATCAAGTTAAATTAAGGAGCCCATGTTTTGACTCGACGAGTAAAGAACGAGATAATCAACCTGGGCTTTTAAAATTGACATCAAATAGTCATAACTAATTTAGGGCAAGCTCTGAAAATATAAAGATCATGTAAAAAAATAATGCATAAAACCCGACTAACAAGAGATGAGCAATAAAGTAAAGAGGGATACCATAGGCTCATGAGAACAATGACGATCCAATCAATGTCAAGTTGGGTTTGGGATCAGAGGACTGAGGTGGACTTGAGGAGATAATGCTTTCTCTATTTGCTCGATGTTAGGCTAGTTGCATGTGGGAGTGGGAACCAATTTTAAATGGCTGGAAAAGGAGTCAAAGGGGACTAGTGGTCAGTCAGTGGTAGAGGAGGTACTGTGGAGCTGGTCGGAGGTGGGGGAGTGCAGATTGGAGGTGTCAATGGCTTCAAACGATTTGGGATGAACCTACTGTGCACAGGAGGTGCTAGATTCGATGATGAGTTCGTCGAATTAGACAATGCGTGAAGGAGGAAGATCGGCGGAGCCCGGTGAGGCCTATGGTAGCAACAGTGAGGGTTGGAGGACCTTGGTCGGTCGGTTGGGAGAGGATACAAGGGTTTGCTAGGTATAAAAAAAATCCAGTGGTCTTTGTTTCTTTCGATTTTCCCATACTGATTTAACATAGGAGAGGATACTATTTTTGTGTGTGCCTGTGTGTGTGTGGGGGGGGATGTAATTGATGACTTCATTTTTCTATAAAGGCAAGGACCTGCATTTATTACCTTGGGCATACCAAAAAATTGAATGGACAATTGATGACTTCATTTGGCTATAAAGGCGAGGACCTACATTTCTTCACTTGGTAATACTAAAAAAATGAATGGAGCATTAAATGTGGATTCTATGTATTCCCCTCATTAATAATTTCTAAAATTAAAGAGATAATATTTTATTTCTATATCTTTTAAATTTCAGAAATGATAATAAATTTTGTAAACTACTTGAATATAAATTTACTTTCGTTACTTGCCTAAACTAACACCATACACAATTTGATGAATCAATTTATTCATGGTCTTATTAGTCGGTCACATCAATAAGATGTATGAGTGAGGGCGAGTAAGATGCGCAATATAAATACGATAAATCTGACTATTGTGCGCAAATATAAAATATAAAATGCACGAAGGCATGCACTAGAAAATAAAATAGAAAAATGCGTGAATAAAAATAAAGCATAGATGCTCCACAGGTTGCATAAGGAAAGAATCGTATTCCTTTAGTTTCTCTCTTGTGAGCTGAAGTGTTCTCGAGGAAATGAATGAATGAGTCAGTAATTTTAGAGTAAAGTCCAACCATCATAATACAAACTATAAGAAATGAAGTTACAACCTTGTTTCATAATGTGGCTCATTCATGATGCCACTTGTTTACAACATAAGTCTTGCCTTATCACTATCTATCTTAGTCTAATAAAATTTTGGTAGGACGATTTAAAAAACTGAACTATGAATATGTTATATGATATTATACCTTTATTGCAAGTTCAAAAAAAAGTGGAAAAAATATATATGAGTTAGCATATCATGGTTGATTTCCTGAAATGCATATTTTGTTTTTTGTATGACTTTTAAGGAGTAGTACACCATACATATAGGCTTTATGTGGCGTTTGAGGTGACATGGTGAAACGGCGATAGTAAGCGAAGAGGTAACACTTTATCTTTATTTGGAATTTTGGGGGTAGTGTTTTAGTCTAAACTCCTTTTTTAGGGTCAGGGAGTTTGCGATAGCTAATGCATGACCACATTAGGATGACTGGACTGTGTTTTAGAGAAGTAACATTCACGACCTTAGTTATCTATATACTGTGTTTTTCACAGTTAGTGGTATCACATTTATGAGTTAAAATATTGTCATGTCTATGTATTAGAGTCTCTCGGTTTGTGTATTTGGTCCCGTGTTTAGTCCCACATGTGTTATCGGTGTTTAATGAGTCTTTGTCATTCTTTAAATGCCCCTTCTCTTAATTTCAACATGGTATAAGAGCATGATTTTTTCCCTCCGTGATATTTCTTCTCTCGGTCCCTTATGCGTGATTCGCTTTCTGCGAGTGTCATGAAAGGAGCGTCGATCGCATCCACTGTTCCAAATTTCGTCTGCAGTTCTCGTTGCCGATTCCTCCAGGAAAGTCGTGCTGATATTGTCGATCGCTGAAGGAGCTTCTGTGATTCATCGTTGATCCCGTCGCAAAGTTAGTCCCTGATCCCGTCTTTCGATCCCGCTGCCGTTCTCGTTGCAGATATCGTCTGCAGTTCTCATCGCTGATTCCGTCTGCCGATCCCATCGCAGTTCTTGTTGTCGACCCCGTTTGCAGATCTCGTCTCAGATCTCGTCGTAGATCCCGCCACTCGCTGCTCCAAATCTCACCATCTGCTACTCTCCATCCTTCATTTATCTGTGCCTACTCGATGTCGATTTCCATGCTGATCTTTATGCGTGTGCTGAACACCAATCTCCTTGCGCTTCATTCTTTGCTTCGCTGAGATTCTCCATATCAATGTCGATCTCGCCAAATAGCTACAAATGATGTGGATACCGTCGACGATGATAATTCAGCACTAGATCCGCTGTCAGTACTCATCAACAAAGCTCCCGTCGACTTCCGCGACATATCATTTCCAATGAATCAGGATGAAGCTTCTTGATGGTTCGTTTGTGCTTGTGTCTTCATCAGTTTTTGATATTGTTATTGTATTCTGTAACACCCAACCTAGTTTAACCAAACTCCTGTAATCTGCGTTGACCATGGTCATCAATGGCTGTCTCAAAGAATCTCGCAGGCCATCCACAAAACGGTTGTACTTCTCAGCTTCATCTCCCTGTGTCGAACCCGCATAGCGAGATAAGTGAGTAAGTTATTGCTCGTACTTAGTAACTGTTTTATCCCCTTGGAAGTGTCTGAGATACTTCTCTTGGAGACCTCGACAAGAGGAAGGGGACACGAACTAGTTCGCAAGAGCCCTAGAAAAATTGCCCCAAGTAAACATATCAGCTGTACGACTTGACAAGGATAAAGGTCACGTTACTCCACACTAAAGAGATACTTATTTTCCAACAAAAGAGGTTTTTTCACAAGACATCTTATCGGCAGGATCATCTGCTAAATACTTAGTCCACCAAATTGTTGCCTCACCCCAAAGGAGGAAAGTTGTCAGTGGAACCTTTTTATTTTCTGGGCACTTCATAATATTCAGCAAATCTCTTCTGTTTGCAATACAGTTATCTGTATCCAGCGGGGTTCTATCTCCACGGTAGTTGGAAGGGTGGAGATCTCTAAAATCTCTTAAGTAACGATCCATACCGACCTCCACAGCTACCGATGCACGGACTGGAGTGGGAACTGAAGCTAGAATCCCTGCAGGCAGACCTCTCTGAAATTCCAATAATGCGACAACTACTTCCTTGGCAATCTGGGATGCCAAATTATTTGGTTCTGATGTTGCTGGTGCGGGTGGCGGAGGCGGCGCATTAACATCACCCATGGCGGTATCAGGAACAACGTTCTGACGTGAAGGTTCCCCCGCTTCACTGGCTCGAGGCGCCTAAAGGACATAAAAAAAGAATTATTATTACCAATGATATATCTGAAAAATCTGATTTTGAAGGTATTTTCATGCACCTGCAAAAACTAAGAGTTAGACAAAACTCGATGACTTTACTAACGAGATTTTGATTTTGGCACAACCCTATGACTCTGTGAATTTTCTGGGTCCAGGGATCCTAAACCTAGCTCTGATACCAATTTGTAACACCCCGACCTAGTTTAACTAGAAATCAACAGTCCGAACGGGCCCGCGATAAGAAGTAAATTAAGTAACGGTACATAAATTGGTATAAAACAAGTAAATTAAAAGTGCTAAAAGAAAATTAACAACATAAGTAAAGTAAGAAACATATATACTATAGGTAAAGTGTATCTCACAAATGGTTAATTCACAGAGCCAACTAAAACAGTAAATAACACCATGGAACTGATATACTGCCAGTCTGAAATAAACAGATACAACAAATATATAATTTCTGCAAATAAAAACAAGTACAACAACTGTAGTACAACTGTACAAAACTGATGACTGAGGAGACTGCGCCGCCTATGCTAAGTGAATCCCCTGACCTGAGCCCCATGTAAAAACAAGTTTCAAATTGGTCAGACACACTGAAGAGTAAGAAAAACTACTCCCTCCAGCAACATTCAAAGAAGAATATTATAAGTGAATTTTACTTGAATTTAAAATTTGCATAATTTCTCTAACATAAAACTTGACAATTGAGTTCATGATCTGGGATAGAATCGACCTATTGTGTGATCTGACACACTCTTTTCTTAACTGTATTAATCGTAGATTTATGAAGTTTTGGAGTTATAATCGTTGTGGGCTTCTACCAGCTTCCTTAAATTCTTAATAACTCATGTCACCAAGGACGACTGTGCACAACTAAAAAATTATAATCTGAGTGACAAACCTGATTCTTCTTTCAAGAGGTCTGCTCACGACAAACTCCTCCAATTAGAGACAAAAATCTCCTTTCCAAAAGATAGGAGAAACTAAAATAAAATTCATATAATTCTTAGGATTAGAATCGATTTCTAAACAAGTTTAACCCGCTAATTAGAATCTCACTGAAAGCAAAGGAAATCGAAGATAAAGATCTCGCCACAAATCGGTGGTAAGATTTGCGAAGCTTCTCCGATTCACAGCACCGACACTTCAACTAATCTGAAATTAAGTTGAAATCTCTTTGAAATTTGTTCCCACAAAATTTAGGGTTGCTCTAAAACCTGTCAAAGTGAGCAAGACATAACCGATACGAAAGGAAAACACAACGAAAGTTTGTTACGTTAACCTCACGACAAGGGTTTACATCAAGATCGAACAAGCCTTACACCCGGAAATGTTAATCCCTACAATTTCTGAAATCACAAAGACATTAGGGTAAAATCGCGATAAAAAGTGAAGGAACCCTAGAATAGAAGGAGAAAGAGAAAAACACACTCACCGGAACCATAAACGGCGAAAGGGGAAACTTCTACCACTGGCTAGGGTTAGGAACGAAGGCTCCCACGACATTGGAAGGGAGGGGAACAGTCGCCGGAGCCTGAAGAGGGAGGAGCCGACACTTGATTCCGACCAAGGAGGAGGGGTCGAACTGGGCTCTTATTGTCGGTGAGAACTGCGGTATCTTGAGCCGGCGAGGAGGACTGTGTGGAAACTGCTCGCTGGGGAAAAAGAAATTTACGGGAGTGAGGGTTATAATCGTGCGGTTATAACTAGTGTTTTCTCTTCACGGTTTTAAAATCGTGAACCGACGGCTAATGAGGAAACTAACATTGGTTCCTTAATATTTTTTTTATAAGGCCGTAATGGTTTCTCTTGCGAAGTGAACTCGCACGAAAAATTCAAATCGTCGCGACTGCTACGAAATTAAGTATAGTGACATCCCATCTAATATTCTCTGATTGTAATGCATAATATAATAATTAAAATTGATTATTATCTCCACAAGTCGTCGTCTCGATTAATTATGCTCGCGTTCGGACACTAAAATTTAATTTAACGCGACGTTAGCAATTAGATGTTACAATTCTTCCCTCCTAATAAAATTTTCGTCCTAAAAAATTACAAACATGCCTGAATCGAGGAGGAACACATAATCCTCATTGCCACAGAGTTTGACCTCTCTTTCCCAAGTATACTCTGGTCGACCACAATTCATCCAAAGAACCTTAACCGTACGAATCTCTCTGTTCCCGATCTTTTGAATTCTCGATTCCACAATCCTGACTGACAAAATATTAATACTCAGATTGGCCTCAATCGACGCATCCTTAGTACTAATCACTTGCTTGGGGTCTCTCACAGCTCTTCTCAAATAGGAGACATGCAATATATCATGTAACCCACTCATATCCTCAGGTAAGGCCAACATGTATGCAACCTCACCTAAACGCTCTAGTAACTCGAATGGGCCTACAAATCTTGGACTCAACTTCTTCATCCGCTTAATCCTAGAGACTCCCTTGACTCACCTTCAAATAAACGTGGTCTCCAACCTTGAATTTAACTACTCTATGCCTCTGATCATAATACTTGACTTGTATGTCCTGAGCAATCTTCATATGCTTTTGAACGAGTCTTACTTGATCCGTTGTCTTATCTATCCATGATTCTTTGCTAGAAGCTCTCTCTTCGCTTTCTGCCCAATATAAAGGTGTACGACAGCGTCTGTCATACAACGCCTCGAATGGTGTCATGCCGATACTCGTCTGAAAACTATTATTATAGGAGAATTCCACCAAAGTGACATACTTCTCCCATTTGGCACCAAAGTCCAAGATACACATGCGAAACATGTCTTCCATGGTTCTATTTGCACACTCTGTCTATCCATCAGTCTGGGGAGGGAAAGTTGTGCTGAACTTTAACTGAGTACCTAGACGCTCTTGAACATATCTCCAATCTCTGGCTGTAAATCTACCATCTCTATCTGACACAATAGACTTCGACACATCATGAAGACGAACTATCACATCCACATACAACTGGGCCAACCTTGGACCTTGATCGGTCTTCTTGTTGGGAATAAAATGTGCAACCTTGGATAGTCGATCCACGATCACCCAAATCGAGTCATCTAGGGAGACCATGCACAAAATCAACAGAGATGTCTTCGAAATTCCACTCTGGAATAGGAAGAGGTTGCAGTTTGCCTCCAGGCGTCTGACACTCCCCCTTAACCAACTTGCAAGTCTCGCACTTCCCTACATAATTTGAGACATCTCCCTTAAGTCCTGACCACCAAACTGACTTCTTGAGGTATGCATACATCTTCATGCTGCCCAGATGAATGGAATACCTGGAGTTATTAGGCTCAACTAAAATATCCTCACGAAGGTGCCCAACATCGGGAATGCACACTCTGTTCTTAAACAACAACAACCCATCACGAACCATGAAATCTTCTCTCTGACCTGCTCAAGTCAAATCAAAAATCTCTGTCATCTTTGGATCTAAGGGCAAGGCATCATAAATCCTCTATTTGATGTCACACTTTATCTCAATCCACCCCAAACTGACTGGGTCGAAATTAGTGCGCGACACCACACTGATCTCTAACCTTTCCAAGGTTCGCACCAACTCTTCCTGCTGGGTGAGGAGAGAATAACTAGAACTCATTCTGCTAAGAGCATCTGCTACAACATTAGTTTTTCCCGAATGGTACTGAATAGTCACATCATAATCTGCTAAAAACTCGAGCCACCTACACTGTCTCATGTTGAGCTCCTCTTGATCAAAGTTGTACTTTAGACTCTTATGATCTGTGAAGATCTCACATCATACACCGTAGAGGTAGTGTCTCCAAATCTTCAATGAGTGGATAATGACTGGTAGTTCCAAGTCATGCACTGGATAATTTCTCTCGTGATTCTTCAGCTGTATGGACACAAAAGCTATAATCTTCCCATGCTGCATGAGAACACAACCCAGAGCTTGACTTGAAGCATCAGTTGTGAGACATGGCGGTGTGCCTCCACCAGAAACACGAGGATGAACCTTCCTCGCTACTTTTCTGAATAAAACTTAGACTAGCGCACAATGAATTAACAACGGAGTATTGCACTAGTTAAATACGTTGAGCTTAGGATTTTCATGATACTGAATCTGCTAATTCAACCTAAGCGTTTACGTACTCCTTTTGACTTGGTTCTGACTATAGGAATTTATAATTTCTAAATACGTACGTTGTCATAATGAAGCATAAATTTAATTTCGTCTGAAATATTCAACTAAAAGAAGTCGAATATCTTACTGTGGTATGCTCACGCGGCGAGGAGACATGATTATTCTTTCAAAAGGTCTGTTCACGACGGACTCCTCCAATTAGAAACAAAAATCCTCTTTCCAAAAACTAGGAGAGTCTAAAATAAAATCCATATAATCCTTAGGATTAGAATCGATTTCTAAACGAGTTTAACCCGCTAATTAGAATCTCACTGAAAGCAAAGGAAATCAGAGATAAAGATCTCACCACGAATCGGTGGTAAGATTTGCGAAGCTTCTCCGATTCGCAGCACCGACACTTCAACTAATCTGAAATTAAGTGGAAATCTCTATGAAATTAGATCCCACAAAATTTAGGGTTACTCCAAAACTTGTCAAAGTGAGCAAGACATAACCGATTCGAAAGGAAAACTCAACGAAAGTTCGTTACCTTAACCTCTCGGCAAGGGTTTACGCCAAGATCGAACAAGCCTTAACACCCGAAAATGTTAATCCCTACAATTTCTGAAATCGCAAAGGCATTAGGGTAAAATTGTGATAAAGAAGTGAAGAAACCCTAGAATAGAAAGAGGAAGAGCAAAACACGCTCACCGGAACCAAAAACGGTGAAAGAGGAAACTTCTACCACCAGCTAGGGTTAGGAGCGAAGCCTCCCACGACACTGGAAGGGAGGGGAACAGTCGCCGAAGCCTGAAGAGGGAGGAGCCGACACTTGATTTCGGCCATGGAGTAGGGATCGAACTGGGCTCCTATTGTCGGTGAGAACTGCCGTATCAGGAGTCGGCGAGGAGGACTGTACGAAAATTGCTTGTGGGGTAAAAAGAAATTTGCGGGAGTGAGGGTTATAATTGTGCGGTTATAACAAGTGGTTTCCCTTCACGGTTTTAAAATCGTGAACCAGCGGCTAATGAGGAAACTAACATTGGTTCCTTAATATTTTTTTAATAAGGCCGTAGTGGTTTCTCTTACAAAGTGAACTCGCTCGAAAAATTAAATCGTCGCGACTGCTACGGATTAAATATAGTGACAACCCATCTAATATTCTATGATTGTAATGCATAATAAAATAATTAAAATTGATTATTACCTCCACAAGTCGTCGACTCGATTAATTATGCTCGCGTTCGAACCCTAAAATTTAATTTAACGCGACGTTAGCAATGGGATATTACATGTTCCGTTCAAATTTTTGTTGTGTTTCTTTATGTCTTTATGCACGTGTGTCCCACAGGAGGGAGAGTATTAGAGATGAAGGCTACTCGGACCCCGATTACGGTTGACCCCTACATTGTTAAATTCGTCCGAGTGGATTCCCACATAGTGGATATTTGTCACCACGTTGGTAATTTCTGACACCCGGCCTACCAGGCTTATGTCTATGTGTCGCTTTTTTGCATCGCCCTTATTTCCTCATTTTGATAGGTACATGTGATCTGGTACGAAATTTCTATGTGGATGTTTCGTTGTATATTTAAATGTATATATTCAACCCCATATCTTCCGCTACAGTGTCTCTTCCACATATTTTCTCGAGTATGGATGATGTTATTGTCATACCACTGTGTGTTTGTGGCATTGATTGATAGAATTACGTGTATCGCTAATGTGTTTTGTGCGCTTATGTCGTTGTACCTCTAGCCACCACCGATTTTCATCCTTCCCATCTCTATCTCCATTACCTTTATCAACATATAACATTTTCAAGATGTTGGTTTTACCCTCCAACCTACGAAGCACGAATACTTTCCCAAGGGCCATGTACCCGTACCAGGTACGTTTCCAGTACCAGTACATACCCGATACTGGATAGATACTCATGACATTCTAGTTTTAGGATAAGCTTGGATTTGATAGATTGTTTTGCATTTTGTGATATGATTTTTTTTTCTAAAGTAAACAAAACACTTCTCTATGTATTTTAGAAAAGAAAAAAAAACTCATAAATGCAACTAGCGGTATTTGTTTACTGTAAGAACAAAATGTGATCCTAACTTGAGTTTCTTTTTATCGTTAAAACTACAAAGAATTTTATTTAAATTTGATTATTTTGTTAATTTACTATGTATTTGAGGATTAGATGTTTTTTCAACTTGCTTAATATGAATTTTATGTTTTATAATCTCCCCCTCTTTAAAAAAAATCTGACATATATACACGTGTACATTTATATATATATATATATGCATGTATATATATACATCATTTTTTATTAACATTGTGCCCCGGAAGTATCCGTATCCAAGGTTGTCAGGATCGAGATCCTAGATGAGATCGTTTCGGGGTAGGATCGGATCTGATAGTAGGGTCAGATCGAGGATCGCTTTACAAAATCAGGATCGATTTACAAAATCTGGATCGTAGGATCGTAAGATCCTATGATCTGGATCGCGATCCTGACAACCTTGTCTGTATCCTTATTTTTTGATTTTCACATACCACCATACTGAATACGTATTGTACCCGGTACTCGTACCCATACCGGTGCTTCATAGCCTTCAGCTCGAGAGGGAGTGTTAAAGGTATTGCATTTATGAGTTAATATCATTGTCCTGTCTATGCATTAAAGTCTCTAGGTTTATATGTATTTTGTCCCTTGTTTAATCCTACATGTCCTATCGGTGTTTAGTGAGTGTTATAATCCTTTATATATCCCTTAAAGGGAAGAATAAACTTGAACTTTCTATGTTTCTTCTTAATTTCAACATTCACCATTGTATTCAAAGCCTCTACCGCTTTCCAAAAAGTGCCCAAGTGGATATGACTTGTTGAACCAATAAGAATTATTGTTTTGACAATCAATCACCATGGTATTTATGTCTAACACTATTTTAAGGGATATCTTTGTCTCAATTATGTCATATTAGTTTCTATTTATTTCTTACATGAGATGCAGTACTTCAAATTTTATCATGTTGTTGCAGTGAAGTAAGTGGTGATAGAGAAGTTCAGAGAACAATGTTGGAACTATTGAATCAGCTAGATGGGTTTAGCAGCGATGATCGGATAAAGGTAAGGTTATCTACTTTCTCTGTATCAGTTAGAAAAAAATATTATTGTAGTAAAGAAGAGTGTTACATATAGTCTTTTTTTAACATAAATGATGACAGTTCCTGGTTTTGCTTTTGTGCTCCTAAATATTTAGCCATGCATATTGTAGAAAAGGAAAAACACAACCTTGTATATATGTTCATTTGTCTCAAATACAAAGAATGAATACATATTTATAGGAGGGAGAAAGAGAGAGGAAGGTCCTATACATGATGTGAGACTAAAGAGAGGAGAGAAGAAACAATAAATGGGCTAAAATTAGAAAATGGGCCTATGTTAAATGGGCTTTTATAACACTCCCCCGCAAGCTGGAGCGTATAGGTCATGCACCCAACTTGGACAAATACTGGTACAATAAGGTACTTGATAATGCCTTCGTGAGAATGTCTGCAACTTGATCAGTGCCAGGAACATGCTTTAATTCAAGTTTGTTCATTTGAACTTTCTCCCGAATAAAATGATAGTCTACCTCAATATGTTTTGTGCGCTCGTGAAACACCGGATTCTTTGCTATGTGTATGGCCGCTTGACTATCACAAAATAGAACAACAGATGAAGGAAGTTTTACTCCCAGGTCCGCAAGGAGGCTTTCAAGCCATGTAAGTTCTGAGACAACCGATGCCATCGATCGGTATTCGGCTTTCGCGGAGGATCGAGCAACCACAACTTGTTTTTTTCTTTTCCATGTAATGAGATGACCGCCAAAATATGTACAGAACCGACTGGTTGACCGCCGATCGTCCAGGGAGACAGCATAATCAGCATCTGAATAAGCAACCAATGCTGGAATAGATTTGGAGGTTTTGTAAACCAGCCCTTGACCAGGAGCTGCCTTAAGGTATCGGAGAATCCGTTCAACAGCCTGGAGATGAGAAACTCGGGGAGCATGCATGAACCGACTGACAATCCCAACAACAAACGATATGTCAGGCTTCGTGACCGTTAAGTAGACCAACTTTCCCACAAGGCGCCGATAGTATTCCGGGTTCTGGAGAGACAGATCATTATCGGAGGCATGAGCACATAGCTTGTGATTTGCTTCCATCGGGGTATTGGCTGGCTTGCAACCAGACTTGCCAGCGTCTTTGAGGAGATCAAGGCAATATTTCTGTTGGGAGAGGACAAGCCCATCCGGTCAGCGTGCGACCTCAAGACCGAGGAAGTAGCGAAGACGCCCTAGGTCTTTGGTCTGAAGCACGGTGCTCAGATGCTGTTTGATCGCTTGAATCCCCTTTGAATCATCCCCAGTAAGCAGGATGTCATTAACATAAACGAACAGAAGGACCGTTCCTGTTGCCCGGAGTCGAGTGAATAGGGAGAAGTCTGCAGAACTCCGAGTGAAACCCATGTCCCGAACAACCTTGCTGAACTTGTCAAACTACGCCTGAGGGGATTGTTTGAGACCATAGATGGATTTCTTTAGAAGACATACACGAGACTCCCCCGTGGTCTCAAACCCGGGAGGTTGGCGCATGTAGACGGTTTCCTGAAGATCGTCATTCAGGAACGCGTTCTTGATATCCAGCTGATGAAGGGGCCAGTGGCGATGCACAGCCAGAGAAAAGGACACGAACGGTGTTGAGTTTGACCACTGGAGAAAAAGTTACCTCATAATCAAGGCCTTGCTGTTGAGTGAAGCCACGAGCCACCAGGCGGGCCTTGAGACGGTCAACGGTACCATCAGGAGCATGCTTGATGACAAAAACCCATTTACACCAACAGAGTGCTGACCGGGAGGTAAAGGGACAAGGGCCCAAGTCTGGTTGGCCCAAAAGGCCGTCATTTCTTCGTCCATGGCAGCCCGCCAGCCTGGATGTTGAAGCGCCTCCTGCACAGAGTTAGAGGACAGAAATAGAGGATAATGAGGTGACAAAGTGAAGAAGTGGCGGTGAAAGGCGATGAAGAGAGACATAATTCGTCATAGGATGAGCGGTGGAGGCTGGAGCCGGAAGTAGCAGAGCACGGAGCGTCAGAGGTCGAAGGCGACTGCAGTGGGGCAATGGGACGAGGAGAGCGACGAGAGTAGACCCGGATGGCCGGTGGCTGAGGAGGGACCGGAGGCTGTGGAGGGACCAGAGGCTGGGCAGGAAGGGGAGACGATGGAGAGCGGGGAACAGAGATGACATGGCGCACGACAGGCTCCGGAAGGGAAGTGTGATCTAGAGCAGAGAAGAAGGGGAGATCTTCCCGGAAAGTGACATCCGTAGAAGCAGTCAGCTTTCGGGTAGTGGGCGAATAACACACATAGACTTTTTGAGTGCGCGAGTAGCCCACAAAGATATATTTGGCCGCACGAGGAGCCAACTTGTCCGTAGATGGGCCGAGGTGGTGAACGTAGCAAGTACACCCAAAGATGCGGGGAGTAAGAGGGAAGGCCGGAGTGGAGGGAAATAGGAGGCTGAAGGGAGTAGCATTCTGGAGGACGGAGGATGGTAGACGGTTGAAAAGAAAACAGGTCGTGGATAGCGCAAAGTTCCAGTATGGTTTGGGAACCTGCATTTGAAGCATAAGAGAGCGAGCCACATCGAGGAGATGACGATTCTTACGCTCGGCGACACCATTCTGCTGAGGGGTATACACACAAGATGTTTGGTGGATTATCCCAAACTTGGAGCAGAGGGTCGCGAAGTCATGACCAGTGTACTCGCGAGCATTATCAGTGCGAATAGTTTGAATGGGAGCGGAGAATTGAGTGCGAGTCTCAAGGATGAAGGCCCGAAATACACGGGGAAGCTCAGAACGATCACGAAGGAGATATATCCACGTCATGCGAGAGTGATCATCAATAAATGTAAGAAAATAACGGTAGCTAGAAATGCTAGTAATCTTGTACGGACCCCATATATCGGAGTGTACTAAAACAAAAGGAGCAGAGCTCCGAGTACAATGAGAAGGAAAAAATGAACGTGACTGTTTGCCAAAAATACAGGTTTCACACTGAAAAACAGGAAGAGATACATCCGGGAGAGCCTTCTGGAGGATGGGAAGCGGAGCATGACCAAGACATCGATGCCAATCCGAGGAGGAGACAGATGCGAGGAGAGTATGAGAGTCATCAAGGAGGTAGAGCCCGTTCTGCA
Source organism: Platanthera zijinensis (assembly GCA_039513925.1). Classification (NCBI taxonomy): domain Eukaryota; kingdom Viridiplantae; phylum Streptophyta; class Magnoliopsida; order Asparagales; family Orchidaceae; genus Platanthera; species Platanthera zijinensis. Next base: position 231,245,948 of record CM077079.1, read on the forward strand.
GTCGCCCCCTAGCAATGATAGTTCGCGTCTGCTGATCCTGTATCAGAAAAGAAGAAGAAGTAAAGGTCACATAGCTATTTAAATCAGTAGTAAGGCGATCAACATAAAGTAAATTGAAAGGAGAGCCTGGAACATGAAGAGCCGAGCGCAGGAGGAGGGAGGGGGCGAGAGGAATATCAGCACAGCCAGAGACGGGGACAACTGCCCCATTGGCCACAGTAATGTACTTCGGGTGAGGAGAAGACAAGTACTGAGGCGGGCGAACATAGGTGATGTGATGAGTGGCACCAGAATCGAGGATCCCTCGCGGGCCAGTAGAGAGGCAGGCGATACCTTCATTGGGGATGGAGGAAGCGGAGGCAACCGAGGCTGGCGGACGGCTGAGCAGGACATGAAGATGCTGGAGCTGAAGGCGAACCTTGTCGAGGTCAGTACGAGTGGGAGAGGAGTCAGTGGCAACAACAGAGGCCTGCGGACGAGGAGGATGACCATGCTTGCGATAGCACGTAGCTTCAAGATGTCCGTCTTTGCCGCAGAAAGAGCACTTAGGGCGAGGCCGGCTGCCCCGACCACGTCCCCGAGAATCAGAACGGCCCCCACGAGCGGAAGAAGGGAGAGGCAGTAAAGGTGTAGGCGCCTGCTGGACAAGGGCCGGAGAAGGAGGTCCAGACAAATCCGGAGGCGAGGAGACCTTGAGAAGCATCGAACACACATCCGAGAAGGACGGGGTAACAGTAGAGGAGAGGACTTGAGCCCGGACACTGTGAAGGTGATGTGGGACCCGCGCCATCATCATGGCGATACCCACAGCTTCCTTTTGGGCACGTTGGGCAGCAAGGTCCGCAGTAGGAGGCTGATGTTAGATCCAAGCTTCAATCAGAGACCGGGCCTGTGCAACAAAGGAGGTCAGATCGGTCGCGCCACCACAATCAAGGGCCTGAAGAGCAGTGATAATGTCATGCAAATGGTGAAGACTATTCCTTGCCAGGAGTAGAGGGTATGGAGTTCGTCCCACATGCCCTTGGCTGTCTCGTGGTGCATGGCCAGGCGGTAAGACTCGCCATCAAGAGAATTAAGGATCCATGTCTGCACACGACCATCGTTGCGTAACCAGTCCGTCGGTAGGAGTACCGGTAACTGCCTTGGTCAAGTGATGAAGAAACCCCTTTGATTGCATGACCCGACGGACAGAGTGCGCCCATTCCACAAAATTCTTCTTGTCCGGTCAGAGATATAGTAGTAATACAGAGCTCATCACGTACTTCCTGAAGAGAGGTCGGGCGGTCTGCGGGAGGAACCGCTGTGCCGGTGGAGTCAGCAGAAGAAGTCATGAAGAGAAACTGTGGCTAGGAGAACAAACTGCTAAGTAGGAGGAGACCGCGCGACTAGAGCAGAGACCGCCAAAAAATAGAGCGGAGACCGCACGACTAGAGCGGAGATCGCCTGGTCACGATGTGAAGACCAGCGGCAGGAGGCCGCGACCAGAGGCGGAGCCCGACTGAGAGAAAAGGCAGCGGACAGCAGGAGAAGACCGCAGCGGACAAAGACAAGCTGCGCGGGCAGTAAAGAGCAGGGCTGGAAACCACACACTTGCAGGGAGGGAAGGAGAAGACCGCGACCTAAATGCGGGAAGGCAACAGTCCGCACGGTCTGACTGAGCACAACAACAGTCAGAGAAGAAAGGAGGTCGCGAGCGGACGGGGAGAAGAGACCGCGAGTAAACCACTACTCAAGAGGATGAAGAGGGCAGAGCGCGGCGAGCTGGAGCAGGCCGCGAGAGGAGACCACGACCTAAATGCGGGAAGGCAACAACCCGCACGGTCTGGCTGAGCACAACATCGGTCATAGAAAGAGGAGGCCGCGAGTGGACAGGGAGAAGAGACCGCGAGTAAACCACAACTCAAGCGGACGAAGGGTGCAGAGCGCGGCGAGCAGGAGCATGCCGCTAGAGGAGGAGCAGGCCGCTAGAGGCGAGCAGGGGCAAGCCGCGAGAAGAGAGCGCGGTCTGGAGTAGTAGAAGCGCGCAAAGAAGAAAGCGGACTTGCAGGAGGTCACTGCGGACTACAGAGGACCGTAGTTCGCGGCGGGAAGAACAGGGAGGTCGCAGCGAGAAGAGAGTGCGGTCTGGACGAGAGCAGAAGCCCGCACGGTAGAAGAGAAGCCGAGCAGGGAAGACAGCCCGCAGCGGACTGGAGGAGCTCGTAGTGGACTGAACATGGAGAGGTGGACCCTACGGGACAGAGAGAGGAGGCTATAAGAAGCTTGAGGAGGAGGGTGGAACCACGGAAGAAGAAGAGAAAGCGGAAGAAGAGAAGCAGGCCGCAGAAGCGGATAAGAAGCAGAGCGGACAGGCGAGACAGGCCGCAGGAGACCGCAGAACGCTGACCGGGGCGGTTAGACAAGCAGGCCGCTGGAGGCCGAACCTCCCTCTGATACCATGTAGAAAAGGAAAAAACACAACCTTGTATATATGTTCACTTGTCTCAAATACAAAGAATGAATACATATTTATAGGAGGGAGAAAGAGAGAGGAAGGTCCTTATACATGATGTGGGACTAAAGAGAAGAGAGAAGAAACAATAAATGGGCTAAAATTACAAAATGGGTCTATGTTAAATGGGCTTTTCTAACACATACCTTAGTTGTTTTGTCTATTGCAAGTTAAAGGTACTTCATAAATGATGACAATTCCTGGTTTTGCTTTTATACTTGTAAATATTTAGCCATGTGTGTATTCATTGTTTTTGTCTATTACAAGTTAAAAGTACTTCATAAATGATGATAGTTCCTGGTTTTGTTTTTGTCCTCCTAAATATTTTGCCATGTACTTCACTGTTTTGTCTATTACAAGTTAAAAATACGTCAAATGATATTGGTTGGTTTACATGTGTTAAGAGGTAGTATAATCCAGCGTGGTTGAGAATATTACTCAAATTTTTAGTACCATACACAATAGGATTGGTACCTGTGATCATTTAGGTACAATAAATGATATGGAAATCCCTCGATATCCCTGTTTGTTAAGGACATGGTGCTAGAAAATCCTTAGGCATGAGATTTGTACTTAGGTGTCCTGTGCATGGGTTGTACGCATTTGATGTAATTTGATTGCACATCTTTAATCTTTCTTGATTTCTTCCATGTCTTAATTAATCGGCATTTGCAAGCTTGCTCCTTCACTCCTAGTTTTGAGAGTATTGATTAAGAGTAGGTCAGAGGGAAAGCTAGAGCTAGAAAACGGTAGATCTCTATAGAGATTATTTTTTGCCTTGGTGAAGGGAAGAGAGGATAAAGGGGGATTTGGTTCAAACTTAAATTTAAGATTTTAATTTCAGTAATATCTACATTTGTAGAGATAGAAGGGAGTTATTTGATAATGAGAAGGGAAATTCAGTTAAATCTTAAATTTAAGATTTATTTAATGCTTATCTCTAATTATAGATATATGCCGATGCAGGACATCATTGAGCGCCTCTATGCATGTATTATCTTTTATTTAATGGTGTCCTTTATTTATGAGTCTATACATGGAATTTTTATTTCATGCACTAGTTTATGTGATTGAGTTAGAACTATACCAAAACCCTTGCAAAACCAAAATCAAGTCATTAAACCTTCCTTTAACCAATCCAATCCAATCTAAATCTTCATAATATCATTTTTGGGTCCCACCAGCCATCAATAAATGTTAAGAGTTTTTAATAAAAATATTATAAAAATCCAACCACTTTCCAACATCCAAGTAGTTTTGAGCAAGATGCATGCATTATCTCCTTGGCACTCTGTTGGAGATCAGCACTAGAGTACGGGTTGTCGGTCGGCAGAACCCACTTTTATATATTCGCACAGGAAGCGCTGATCTGATCGGCAATCCGAGACCGCAAGCATGTCCAGATCGTCTTTTTTTCTATATGTGTATTTTATTTTATTTTTAGGATGAGTATTTAGTGTTTTAGGACATTGGACGTCCCGGTACCCATCCACCCCCCCCTGTTATAAATAGGGGATGATGCTTCATTTGTGGTCATTGCTGAATTTGTGAGCGAATACAAATCTGACAATCATTCGTGGTGCGACGCCTTGACTAATTTTTGTTACCCCTTTTTTTAATTTATGATTGCTTTCGCAGTTATTCTACTATTCCCGTGTCGTATCCCAATCCCCTTTCTTCTGAAGGAGAAAACCACCAAACTCCTGTTCATCCCCTTCCTCCTCCTCGGAAAGGACCAGAGCTTCTCAGTAGCAAAAACTTAACCCACCACATCTTCCTCTTCACCTTCTCTATCCTCGACAGAAGGATTTACTCTCCCTTTCCCTTCGACCTCACCCCTAATCGCCTGATTTCAGGATCGCATCTACTCTTGTTCATGTTCTTCATCCACGACAGAGCCCTCTTCACCTCCTTCCTCCTATAACTACTGCAAACTTCCTTCCCATCTACCATTTAGAGCCCTAGGTCGCCCCTGCCACAATTGTACATCTTTCCTATCAGTCAGAAACCTCCCACTTGCCGTTAAGCTCTTTCTATCCCTTCTAGTTGAGATTTTCCCCAGCCACCCCATTCCACCACTTCATATTTTTCTCTACCTGTAAAGTCCCATATCAGTTGTTTGTGAACTTCTTCCATATACAACAGATCCTCCCCATCCAGTCACTACAACCCTTCGATTCCCCTCCAATTCACAACCCAACAACTCTTCTTCCTATATCTGAAATTATTTGTCATTACTGCCTACTGCCGTCATCAGATTCCCCAAGCTCTGCGAGTACTGGTATTGTGGTTATTTTCTATATTGAATATTGTGAGAACAATTCATATTTGTTTGGGTAGTTTGATACATTAGTGTATTGTTTCATTATTTTATTATTTCTATAAATTCATTTGTGTAAATAGAACAAGATTTTGCTGTGCATTTGGACATGTTGGCGAACCTTGTGTTGCTTTGCAAAATTTATAAAACTTTATTTGCTAAATTTTATTTCCGGATTCAAATTGAATTCTCCACGCATCATATAGCGTAGGTGCGCTTAAGTCCATTCCGCACACTGACTTAAAATTGCATTAGAGTCGACTAGACCACTGCACAACCTACCCTGCGTCAGATTTGCTATCAGAGATAGTTTAGGGCCACATGCATGTTACATAGTGGTAAGTCTTTCCGTCAATCCATGTCTGACCCGAACCTTACTATCGAGAGAGCCACCAAATCCAATTCTGAAATGACACCAACAAAGTTCTGACGATTGATGTTAGCTCGATTTGATCAGTTGAATGCACTATATGACAATCATCACAAGTGCGTAGGGAGCCTATTCCCCACCGGTTGGAGACGGTGGAGCAAGTTAGACGACCCTCGAACAAGGTTGTCAGGATCGAGATCCTAGGTAGGATCGTTTTCCGATTGGATCAGATCGGATCGTGGGATCGAATCTAGGATCGTAAGGTTCTACAAAATAATAAATTAAGACTTAAAATATGAAAATGAATTTTGTATCATTCAATTGCACACAATTAACATATAAAAAACTATAAAACTAATAAATAATTGAGTACTTGTATCAAAAATAAGCAAATGAACAACTAAACACAAAAATAACATCATTCTAAGTTCTAATTATAAATTTTACATAAGTAAACACATAGTTCACACCATGGTAAACGATCAAATGATAATTTATGTTCGCTGGACCGACACAAAACCATTAATATAAATCCTTAACAACTACATCAACCATGTTCTCATCATTAAGTTTTACATTCTCTGCATCGTCATCATCACCACTGCCGTTCTAATCTTCATCCCATTTAGCTTCACTAATATACTTGCAAACATCAAGTTCACTGTGCCTTTTTGGTGAGATCATTTACTCCACCTAAAATAAAAAGGCTTTAATTATGATACTAGTTGATTTTGCAAAGTTTAACCCAAATAACTTTTTTAGCATGTTTGAAATCATTCATTTGAATGTCTATTTTTATTCTCTCGTCTTCATATAGTGTACATTTAACAAAATGTTGTCACTTACAAAGCAATCAGATGAAACCTAAAGTACTTAGCACGCGAGTCTCTTTCATCCCTTCTACTTGCTGTAATTAACTCTACTTAGCTTACAAAGAAGGCTTACAAAAGCTTATAAAGAAGGTTGTGCCTCTGTCCAAGACTCTAAGACTGCCAGAAACAGGAATGCTCAAAGTCGTCGAACTGTCGAAGCGCAGAGAAGAAATTAGGCGTCGACTTCTGAGTGAAAATAGGGAGGAGAGCACGTGAACTTGCCGGAGAGAGTCGAGGAGTTGTCGGATAGAGTCGTCGAACTGTCGACAATCGACGTTAGTCGGAGAGAGCACGATGCTGCGGAAGAGAGAGCTCTCGAATGCACATAGAAGAAATTAGGGCAGAGAAGATAACCGTGGCTTGTCGAATTGGGTATGAGAAATAAAAAACAAGCCGTGATTTTTTTATGTATGTGCGGGCTGCAAGGATCGTGATCCTATGACTCAAGAGCGAGATCTGCAAGAATCTGATCCATCGAGCGATTCAGATTGGTTTTAAAATTTTGGATCGTAGGATCGTGCGATTCTACGATCCAGATCACTATTCTGACAACATTGCCCTCAAATATGAGCAGTACCTGCGACTCGCTGGTACCTGCCAGACTTCTACTAGGTCAGACAGGTCTACATTTAGCAGGCTACCACCGATCACTACCACCCCTGCAGAGCCCGTGTTCCTACATACACGAAGGGTCAGACTGTCACCACTGGACCTTCCACAGCCTCCAAGCCGGGAAGCATCATGTGTTATCGTTGCTCGGGCAGGGGCCATGTTGTGGCCCAATGCCCTACGAGAAATTTGTTAGTTGAAGATGACGAACCCAGTGCTGATGCTGAGAAGATCGCCGATGAGGAGATTGTTGCCACCGTCTAGGATGGTTGGGAGACCGATGCTGAGCGCTCCCTAGAATTAGATGTTATAGGACGACTCCTTTACAACCTGCATACTGATGAGGATTGACGTCGCACGACAATCTTTTGTACCTACTTTCCCAGCGCAGGTGGATGCTCCATGCTATCCGTCGATAGCGGGAGTTGTGTGAACATTGTTTCCCAACGAGCATTTGCGTGAGTGCAGGTGACCTCTGAGCCTCATCCACATCCTTATTGAGTCATTTGGGTCGATAAGACAGTTATACATGTTAGCCTGAGGTGCCTAGTTCCTATCACTCTCATTTCGTTTGAGGATCGTGTTTGGTTTGACGTCATCCCTATGGATGTGGCCCTCATTCTATTAGGGAGGCCTTGACTTTATGGCCTTGCTGCCACGTATTTTGGTCGCTCGAACACGTATGTATTCTAAGACAAGGGTCGTAAGATCACGTTGACACTGACCCTACCCAAAAAGAAGTCCACAGGGAAGGTCATACCCTCTACTAGTACGAGCTTATCTAGGTCGTTGCACATCCTACGTCGCAGCAAGTTTATGAGAGAGGATTTCAGAACCGATACCTTTTATGTAGTATTAGCCACCATGGCACTGAGAGTCCTACAAAGATTCTTGAGCCATTGCCTGAGGTACGACGACTTTTAGATGGTTATGATGATCTTATCCTAGATGAGTTATCTGATGAGTTACCACTGTTACGAGATATTTAGCAAGCTATAAATTTGACACTGATGGATTCACTCCTAATCTCACCTCATTATCAAATGAATCTGGTTGAGCATGCTGAGCTCAAAAGATAGGTTGACGAGTTGCAGGGGAAGCAATTCATATGAGAGTGTCTAAGTCCCTACGTTGTCCTTGCCCTTCTCACTCCGAAGAGGACGAGAGTCGGCGAATGTGCATCGATAATAGGGCCATTAATAAGATTACTATTAAGCTTCATTTTTCCATCCCCGGTTCGATGAATTATTTGATGCGATGGCTGGTGCCTAATTATTTTCAAAGATCGATCTTCGTAGCGGGTACCACCAGATTAGAGCTCGTGAGGGAGATGAGTGGAAAATGACTTTTAAGACCAACGATGGTCTCTATGAGTGGTTGGTCATGCCATTTGGGTTGTACACCGCCCCAACACCTTTATGCGGGTCATGATTCAGATCCTTCGGCCCTTTATGGGCAAATTCTTGATCATCTACTTTGACGATATTTTAATTAATAGCCACTCTTCTGATTACCATCTGAGTTATCTGTAGCACGTATTTGATGCTCTACAAAAGGAGAAACTATAAGTGAACTTGAAGAAATGTTCCTTCTTGATTGATTTCGTGCACTTCCTTAGGTTTATCATATCAGCGTCTGGCGTGTCTGTTGACCCGGGCAAGGCCCGGTCCATTCGTGAGTAGCTTATTCCTTCCACTATCACTGAGACCCGTAGCTTCCAGGAACTAGCGACCTTCTACAGGAGATTTGTCCGGGGTTTTAGCACCATTATGACCCCCTCACGAGCTGCCTCCGGAAGGGAAATTTCCAATGGATGGATGCCGCCACTCGGACTTTTACTGAGATCAAGGAAAAACTGCTGACTGGACCTGTTCTAAGATTGCCCAATTTCTCTAAGGTATTTGAGGTAGCCTGTGATGCATCTGGCATTGGGATCAGCAGAGTTCTGAGCCAGGAGGGCCATCTAGTTTCTTACTTTAGTGAGAAGCTGAATGAGGCCTGACAGAAGTACTCAAATTATGATTGAGTTTTGTGCAATGGTGCAGTCGCTTCGTTATTGGAGACACTATCTCCTCTTATGGGAGTTTATTCTATACTCAGATCACCGGACTCTACTCTATCTTGATTCACTACGGGAGTTGCGGCATAAGCATGCCAAGTGGGTCAAATATCAACAAGACTTTCATTATGTTCCCAAACACCGTGCGGGTGTTGAGAACAAGCCTGCTGATACTCTCAGTTGACGTATAACCCTACTCCGCACACTGAGTGCTAGTGCGACTAGTTTTGATCGTTTGTTTAGTGATTACCCTACCTGTCCTGATTTTTGTGAAATATATTTGTTTTTGAGAGACCCTCCTGAGCCCACTGAGGGGTTTGAAATTGTAGAAGGATATTTATATCGCGAGTTTCGTCTCTGCATCACCAGGACATCCTTCTGGGACTTCTTGATTTTGGAAATGCACACTGGTGGCGCAACGGGCCACTTTGGCAGATATAAGATGATTGCTTTAGTTGAGGATTACATCTATTGGACCACTATGAAAAGGGATGTGACGTGTGGTGTGCGGCATTGCGACACATGTCAGACAGCAAAAGGTTCAAAACAAAATACTGGAATCTATACTCCTCTTTCGTTCCCACGCCGTCCATGAGTTGATATCAACATGGATTTTTATTAGGCCTTCATTGCACCCTGAGGAAGCACGATTCTATTTTCGTAGTGGTGGACCGGTTTTCGAAGATGACTCACTTTATTTCCTGCCACAAGACTGCTGATGCGGCTCATGTGCTGGCCCTTTTCATGAGAGACATTTTCGATTACATGGATTACCCTAATCTATAGTGTCTGACCGTGACTTTCGATTTTTGAGTTATTTTTGGAGAATGTTATGACTCAAGATGGGTACGAATTTGAAGTTTGCTACTGCTTATCATCGACAGACTGATGGCCAGACCAAGGTCGTTAATATGAGCTTAGAGAATTTATTGCGGTGTCTAGTTTATGATCACCAGTCGGTTTGGATTCTGTTTTGCTCTTAGCTGAATTGGCATATAATTGTTCCATCAATATTTCTACTCACATGAGTTCATTCCATATAGTGTAAGTTATGAGCCTAGGAAGCATATTTACCTTGCCCCTGTTCCCTTAAAGTCACGTTCTAGTGAGTCTGTCGAGTCCTTTATTCATCACAGACATGAACTGCATGAATTGATCCAGAAGAAAATTGCTAGCAATAATGAATTATATAAAACACAAACAGATGAACATAGGCGTGATCAACATTTTCGAGTAGACAAGCTAGTCATGATTCGACTTCGCATGGACAGGCTCCCAAAATGAATCACTAAGAAGCTACAACCGAAATGAATGGCCCTTCTAGGATTATAAAGAAGATTGAAACCAATGCCTATAAGGTCAACCTCCCAGTAAATATGAGTATTCATCATGTATTTGATATCAAAGATTTAACACCATATTTTGAGCTTCTCAAGCATAGAATTCCATACTTTGAGTCATTTCCTACATCATCCCTATTACAGCTTGACCTTTCTCCTGGCCACCTTGGACAAGCGCTTGCAGACTTGCCCACACGGCCACACCACCTATGATTCCACTGGTTCTTCTGGATCCACCTCATGCGAGGTGTGGTGTGAGCACATTGCTGATATTATGGCGCATGAGTGCATTTCCACCGCTGACGGTCTCTCCTGACATTACTTGGTGCACTGGAGTGGCGCCTCATATTTGTTGATACTTTGATGTCCGCAACGGAGCTTTGATAAACTTGCCACCGATCTTCGACGTCAATACGATCATCTCCATTCATCAGAGATGAATGATTTTTAGTTGGAGGGAGTTGATGGAGATAGTCACTGGACTACGGGCCGCCGGTCAGCTGGACCCACTTTCGTATATTTGCGTAGGAAGCATAGATCGGATTGGCGATCCAAGACCACGAACGCGTCCAGATTATCATTTTATTATTTATGTGCATTTCATTTTATTTTTTTAGATGAGTATTTAGTGTTTTAAGGCATCAGACTTAATACCCAATCATAGCCCAGAGTGCGATGCCAGCTAATTTTAGGTACTTTTTTCCCGATTTATTTCACAATTATTCTACTATTCACGTGTCGTATCCCACGATCCCCTCTCTTCTTAAGGAGAAGACCGTCAAACTCTTGTTCATTACATTCCTCCTCGTCGGAAAGGACCGAAGCTCCCAACAGAAAAAACCTAACACGCCGCATCTTCTTCTTCACCTTCTCCATCCTCAACAGATGGATCAACTCTCCCTATTTCGTCGACCTCACCACTAATCGCTCGATTTCAGGATCCCAACTACTCTTGTTCATCCCTTTCATCCACGACAAATCCATGTTCACCTCCTTCCTCTCAAAACTGCTGCAAACCACCTTCTCCTCTACCGTTCGGAGCACTAGTTTACCCCTGCTGCAATTTTACATCTTCCCTATCAGTCGGAAACCTCCCACTTCCGTTAAACTCTTTTATTCCATCTAGGTGAGATTTTCCCCAGCCACCCTATGCCATCAATTCATATTTTTTTTCTACTTGTAAAGTCCTACAACACACCCTGGGCTGTTTGTGAACTTCTTCCATATACAACAGATCCACCCCATTCAGTCACGACAACTCTTTGATTCCCCTCCAATTCACAACCCAACAACCCTTCTTTATATATCTGAAATTATTTGTCATTACCGCCGCCACTTTCATCTCGTGGAGCCACGCCTGCCGCCGTCACCAGATTCCTCGAGCTATGTGAGTACGGGTACTGTGTTTTTTTCTTCTATGTTGAATATTGTGAGAACAATTCATATTTGTTTGGGTAGTTTGTTACATTAGTGTATTGTTTCGTTACTTTCTTATTTCTATAAATTCATTTGTGTAAATTGTTACTAAAAAAAATCTGTGCGAAGAGAACAAGATTCTGCTTGTGTGTTTGAACATGTTGGAGAATCTTGTGTTGCTTTTCTAAATTTATAAAACTTTTATATGCTAAATTTTATTTCCGAATTCAAATTGAATTCTCCATGCGCCATATAGCGCAGTTGCGCTTAAGCCCATTCCACACACTGACTTTAGAATTGCATTAGAGTCGGCGCAGACCATTGCACATCCTACCCTGCGTCACCCTCCATTATCTCGTTGGATTCCCACATTGGCCCGTTGATCTTGTGGAACGTTGTCCTCCGCGCCACTTCCGCAAACCCCCAGACTTTATCCGCCGCTGTCAACTCCCGCATTCTTTCTCGCAGCCAACGATACCACAACCTCTACCTTCGACCGGTGTGGAACGCCAAGCAACGTCTTGTTGAGCTACTTTTCGCTGCTTTCCTCTACCTCGCGCAGGATGACATCTTCCTTGCGCCGCAAATTTTGCCTCTTCCCACAAACCGGATCACCATCCGACATTTTCTAATCCAGGGAAGATCCTCTCCGTTGTAACTTCCAGCGCAACCCCTGCGACCCAGTTCATCCTACACGCTGCTTCGATCCTTCCTCCAGCCGTCGGCACACGTTTCTTTTTCTTCTCCAGCAACAAGAACACTTTGGCGGTTCACTGCGCAAGTCGTCGCCTCTCACAGATCTTGTGTGCATGCCTCTACCTGCCTACAACATCCAGTCGAAGCCCGATCCTCCTCGAGACCCAAGCCCACTGCAAGCCGCCTACAGTTTGTATCCTTCTCGACCCCCCCGCACAGCAGCTTCTTCTCCTCCCTTGAGGCCAACACCAACCCATTCACTGGTTCAAGAGTATTAGGGCAACAACTTCCCAAATTTTTTTAATTTGTTAATTAATTCTTAATTGAATTAATTAGTAAAAAATCGATGGACGTTAAACTTAGTGCCACAGAGTGGGAATTTTTGTCCTCCATTTTGCAACGTTTTGACACACTCATCAGGGGGTCTCTTCTGACATGTCCTTCATGGCCTAATCACACCTCCGCAATCCCTGCTTTTGCCAGACCCTACGGGCCACCTCCCGATGCAATTTTCGTCTTCTCCACCCTCCGACCGCAGAAGCTCCGCAATTCTTCGTGTTTTGTGTAGCACCACCATTGCTGCCAGTGGTCCTCGAACAATAGTTTCCTCGACTGACCGCGCCACGCCCAGCAGTTCTATCGGCCCTTGCTCTACCGACGCCTGCTTTGTTAGCCCAGTTAGTCTCCTCACTGCCTCTTCTCAGGCTTCCTGCTCTATTGTCCCCATTGGATCCATTTCTTCTGCCGACCGTCCCCAAGTCAGCGTTGCCACTTCTGATCTCCATAGCTCTTTTCTGGCCCCGTTATCGTCTCCTTCGACTATCCGCAGCTGTCAGGCTCCGTTCTTTCCATTTATTATGTTATGCCGCATCATGTCTTTATTATGTCTGTGTCACATTGTCAAAATGTGTCGTATTTATGTTTATGTCATCTTGTAAGTCTATTTAAGGGGCCCTTAGGGTCTTGTATGGGTATCAATGAATGAAAGTCTATTTCCTAAACTCTAAAGAGATTTTGGTAGCTCTTTCCACCCGGGTAAGCCCCTCTTATGCAATCGGGCTTCTGGTTCCGTTGTATCCTCGCCACCGTCATCTTCGCCTCCGGTCATCCTCCGACATTCCTACCGGTGTTAAGTGCTAGGCCCATAATAAAATACATCGCATTGAAACTCCCCTCCCAAACAAACTCGTAGATACTTTGATCAAGTTAAATGCATGAGAAGAGAATATTATGGGATTTTCATTGACGGGGAGCCTTGGCGCTTCAGTTAAGGTTTTGTTGTGTGATCTTGAGGTCACGAGTTCGAGTCCTGGAAGCAGCCTCTTGCAAAAGTGCATGGTAAGGTTTGCCTAAATTTCACTCTTGTAGTGGGAGTGTGGGACCCTTCCCCGGACCCTTGCTGCACGGGGATGCTTTGTGCACCGGGCTGCCCTTTTTATGCAGACATCAAGAATAGGTGAAAATACTATTTTGAGAAATTTTTAGGTGAAAATTTTAAGTAATAAATTATTTTGAAACAACTTGATGTTCAAAATAATGAGTTATATCATATATTAAATTTAAAAAGTGAACTAGTGTTAGTTTTAATGATTATGCAAAAGTTATTTAATGAAGATTTGTGGTAAGAAATTATTTTTGAAAAAAATAATACTCCAAATAATGAAATATATTACAGATTAAACCAAAAGTGATGTGGAGTTGTCGGTAAAGATTATGCATGAAGATAAAGTGTTTAGATTAAGTCGAGATGTCTATTGAGAATTAATGAGTTTATGGCAGGGCATTGTAGCGGTTCGCTTACAAAATTTTTATTAAAATTTTAAAGTCTAATCCAAATGATTTGAGAAGAATTTTGACACTAATTTTTAGGAATAATGGATATGTCAAGTTTGTCCTAATTATAACATTAAATATATAACCATACAACCAAGCTATCTAAGAGAGTAATACAAATTAGATTTTGAGAATGACATCAATTTTAGGGAAGATTTAGTTTCATTTCAAGAATATATACTAATTTGCGGTAGCAATTTTTTTTATTGATCTTGAAAACATATGATTGAGTGCTACAATGATTGAAGCTGAGAATGTTAGAAGGTCAAGGAACGGGGGGGGGGGGGGGGGAGTTGTTCAGTGTACAGTGAAATTGTACTTATAAAAGTTACTGAATAATAGGCTTGTAATTACAAATCATACAAAGATCAAGTGTGGTTATTCATGCATTTTTTATTGATTTTGATAACATATGATTGAGTGCTACAATAATTGAACTTGAGAATGGTAGGAGGCCAAGGAGCAGGGGGTGAATAAGGTTGTTGATTGTACTGTGTAAATCACAATACTGATAAAAAATTGTTGAATAATAGGCTTGTAAGTACCGACCATAGAGAGATTAAGAGAGGTTATTCATCTAATTTTTATCTATTTATTTTGAAAACATATGATTGAGTGCTATAAGAACTGACGCTAAGAATGTTAGGAGACCAAGGAGCGGGGGTGAATAAGGTTGTTGAGTGTACAGTTTAAATCACAATACTGTTAAACAATCGTTGAATAATAGGCTTGTAAGTACAAATCATAAAAAGATCAAGAGATTAAAAATTAATCCCCAAATATGCAAATGTGGAATCAACACAATAACACCCCAAAACTGTGCTACTCCATTACAACCCAAGGTTAGAAACCCGTAACATGAAGACAACAACACACAACATATGTATCAAAAGAGAGAAAAAGAGTTTTAGATCATAGTGCTCGACAGTCGTTCATACAAATAACAAGGATGATCACTCAAAAGAGAATAAGAGGCTTTTTTAAACCAAAGATCCGGCCTTTTGATATTCATTCTTCATGATGTAGCCTTTTTCAATTGCCACGAGATGATACGTCGCTATCTTTTAAGCATAGATTGAATCTTGAGCATGAACTTTATTCAATCTTTGGAGGTTTTTCTTCTTCTCAAGGATGACATCTTTTTATCTCTGAAAACTCTCACAATATATGGAAAACAACCCTTTAATAACATCCCTCTCAATTTTTGAATTTCCTAAAAATTTAGGACCTTTAAATAGGGAGCCTAAATATTTTGTGCGCTGAACATTAACATCTAACGGCATCATTAGTTTAAGAAATCTAGAATCCCCAATAAGATGCTTAAAGGTATGACTATCGCTTCAACGTTATTGGCTAACATTTAACGATAGTTGTCAATTTCTTCTCTAATATTCAAGTGATAACTATATCTTTATTTTGCTGAAGCAACCCTTGGATTCAATACTTTGTATCACTGGAACGGTAGCGGCTAGCGCTGAACGGTGGCGCTAATGCTTGGCGATAAAGGTCGATGTCAACTCTTGAGCGTTTGTGTCAACACATTTAAAGCTTAGTATTTATTTCCATCCATGGTTGGAGCGCTAGTCCCTATTGTGAGTGGTAGAAGTCAAATCTACTTGGCTCAGAGCATTTGCTCTCTACTATCAGTGTTAATTCTCGTCTTCACTATCATCGGTGATACTCTTTATCTTTGGTCGATATTGTTTACTTTTGATTTTTTTTTCTCGTCTTCTTGCATTTGTTGTCATTCTCATTATCTTTATCACTCTCTACAATACCAAACTACAATATGAACCAACCGGTTCAGTCAGTCCCTCCTAAGCCAATCGGACGGGCCTAACCGGTTCAATGGCTTAGTATTTGGGGGGATGCGACGACACCCCCTAGGGCATCGAAGAGTATCGCGCAGGTATTTTCCATTCTTTTCTTCCGTAGGAGTAGCGGTAGCAACCATTTGGTATTAGAGGCTCGATTACCCATCGTCGGGCATGGCAACCCCCGACACACGCCTCACAGTGCTGGAAGAGGGGTAGTAAGGCCTACAGTATCTCATGGAGGCGTTGAAGCAGGAGCTGGTGCAGAAGATTAACGATGGGGAGGAACGCTCGCGTGCGGCTATTCTGGAGGCGATGATAGCACTCCAGGAGCAATTAATCCGCTTCCAGCGGGTGTCCGATCGCAGCATGGGGGCGACAGCAGGCGAAGCTGTCGATCTCAACAACGATGGGGAGCCTTCGACTGATCAGGAGGAATACGGGAGGAGTTCCGCCGATTGCGGCGGTCGGCGGGCTCGATGGGCTTAGCAGCGGCTAAAGGCGTTGCTGTTCCGGGCCAACGCGCGCAGGGACAACAACTGCGGGGTGTCTGGTGGTTCGGCGAAGGTTCTGGGGGATCCCGAGGCTTCACCAAGGACCCGAGGGGATTTTGACAGTAGTGGCAGCCGCATGCGGCCTTGCAGGAGGACGACAGGAGTCAGATAGAGTCGAATAACGAAAGAGGCGGCGATCTGCACTTGCGGCATCCTCATGTGGGTTGGAGGGAAGGAGAAGGAAGCAATGGAACCGACATGGGATGGCGCGGGGGCGCTCGTGTCTCGCACAGATGAGGAGGAGAAGCTCTAACAGAGGACCATTGAGGTCGGGGGCCCATCATGCAAGGAAGGGGAAGGCCAGGGGAGAATGGAGGACCGTAGAATCAAGGCCGGGGACAACATCCAGATTTTTCGGAAGTGCGGGCATCACAACAACACTGTCCACCAGTGTAGCCCCGACAGATGAGGATGGAATTCCCTAAGTACAAAACCGGAGGCCCACTGGAATGGATCGAGAGGGTCGAGATGTTTTTTGTGTACCAAGAGCTCCCCAAGCACCAGTGGGTGCACATCGCTTCTTTTCATTTAGATGGGGATACACCTATCAGTAGCTTAGTTAGTGGAGGAAGCAACAACCCTACCCCACAAGAGGAGGAGTTCTATGATAAGCTTATTGCGAGATTTGGACCGACAAAATATGAGGACTTCGATATGATGTTGACTAAGCTGAGGCAGACAGACAATGTTTTAAATATCAGATGTCGGCGACATATCAGATTGAGTTTTTTTAAATGTCGGATGTCGGAAGTCGGAAGTCGGAGACATGTCAGAGATATTTTAAAATATCGGATTTTCTTGTCATATAAATAAAAATTTTATTTTTATGTATACTAACTATAGTTAAATGTTATAAAAATAGAAAAAATATAACAAATAAATAAAAAAACGAGTCATTTATATTATAAAATAAATTGAATAGTATCTAAGTTAAAATATTATTAACAAATACAAAATGATATATTATAAAATATATTTAATAGTATATAATAATTTTATTTTGATAAAAATAAGTTAATAAAGAAAATTTATAAGTTAAAAATCCTTGATTGATTATAAGTCTTTTCAAACCTATAAATTTATATTAAAAACATGCACACAATTAACTAATAAGTGTATTAAATGTTTTCTTATTTTTTGTAATATGAAATTAAATTTTTTGAAACAAATATACAAAATTGATTGCAAAAATAAAATGTAAAAAAAAATCAAAACAATAAGTCTAATCGATTTAAACATACGTAATATAATATATATATATATGTGATTTAAACATATGCTGTTAGTTTGTTAATATAACATAAAATAAAATAGCGGACAATATATTTAAAAGTCGTGTCGGCCAATATATCGGAAAAAATCAGACATGCCAACATATATTTTACAAAAGGACAATCTATTTTTTTTAGAAAAACATATCATTTTACCTTAAAAATGACATGTCAGACATGTCAGAGGACATTTAAAACAATGCATACATGGACCGTCAACGAGTACATAAAGGAGTTTGAAAGATTAGACAACTAGGTGCAGTAGTAGGAGAAGGCACTTCTGAGGTGTTTCATGGACGGACTCAAGGAGGCAATCAATGATGAGGTGCAAGTGCAATTATTTCAGCCCAGATGGCTTGGTTGCAGGAGAAAAAACTGGGAAGACGCAGGGCGACGACTTATCGAGGGAACAATAAGGACGAAGAACATGGTACGTCCAATGGAACCAACAACCCATCTACAAGGAAAGAAGCAGCAGTGAAACGATTGTCGTGGCAAGAGATGCAGGATAAGCGAACTAAGGGGTTCTGCTACACTTGAGACGAGAAATTTGCTCTCGGACACAAGTGTAAGGTGGTTCAAGTATACATGCTGCAAGAGGACGACTCCTTAGAGGCCAACGAGGACAACTCACCTGAGGAGGGGGGGGGGTCCTTGAATATGAAGAGATTGAAGTTTTTGATCATGCTTTAGAGGGGGGAAGACAACCCTCCACCACGAGGATGACAGGAAGGATGTCAGACCAGAAGGTTTCCGTACTGGTTGACTGTGTGAGCATCCACAACTTCATTAACACCAAGTTAACCAAGAAATTAACCATCAAACCAACAGAGGATAAGGTGTTCAAGGTGCTCGTGACAAACGAGAATCTTCTGTCGTGCACAGGGGCCGCGAGGAAGGTGCCCTCATGATACAGGAATTCAAGTGTCATGTGGATTTGTATATACTACCGGTTGTAGTATTGGGGGTGCAGTGGTTGAGGCAGTTGAAACTAGTTACGAATGACTAAGAAAACATGACCATGGAGAGTTCACACATAATGGGAGGCAAGGTTGTAGATGTTGGATATCGGGTTCATGTCGGTTTAAGTTTGAAATGTCGGATGTCGGATAGCGGGGGATATATCAGGGATATTTTACAATGTCGGATTTTAATGTTTAAATAAATTTATTCATATATATTATACAGTTTTTATAAATATGTATAATTGTATACATAATGTGTATTTATAAATTACACAATAAACATATATATACAAATAGTGCATGTTTATAAATTACATAAGAAAGAATCGTCGACTGTAATAAACGAGATAAAGATCACCAAAGGAGAGCTAGACGAGAAAGTAGTCGATACTAGACTTAGAGAGATGCACAAAATGAAGCACAAAACAAATTATTTCTATTTGGTCTCCTCAAAAGGGACAACCCAGTGCACAAAACATCCCTGCGCAGCGAGGGTCCAAGGAAGGATCCCACCACAAGGGTGAAATGTAGGCAAACCTTACCCTGCATTTTTGCAAAAGGCTGCTTCCAGGACTCGAACCCGTGACCTCAAGGTCACACGACAACACTTTAACCGGTGTTTGGTCTCTTCAAAAAATGAAAAAAAATATTTGTAATACTCTCGACGATATATTGGTCGCGAAATATCGTCTAATATATCGGGTTAAACGGATATATCGGGTGATATTTTCAAAAACGACATTTTGCTTAAAATATCGATGTCGTGACGTTTTACCTCTAAAACCACCGACATGTCGGACATGTCGGCCGACATCTACAACACTGATGGGAGGACACAAGTTGCAGAGTAATACATGCTTGTTGGTGAAAGAAGCCACTATTTTGTCTCTGGAGAAATTGAGCTAGACCCCGTGGCTTGGGTCCTAACTGGAGGAGAATCTGGGGAGCAGAAGGGAGGGATCCCAAAAAATTTGCAGGAGGTCTTGGGAAGATTCGAGGGGAATCTTTGAGACAGCGAAGGGGCTGCCACCACAACGTGCATGCGATCACAAGATCTTGATTACAGAGGGAGAAGAGCCCACCAATATTCTACTGTACAGGTAGCCCCACATATAGAATGAGGAGTTCAAGCTTCAGCAGGAGTCAAAGTGGGGCGGGCAAACAAATCTACATATAACATGTATATGTACAAGGTCTGAGTGCCTTTCAAATACAGAGCAGCAAGATGAATCAAAGCAGCTTTAACGGTCTCATCATGTTGATTAACCGGTAAGCACTTATCAGAGAGACTATTAGCAAGCCATGTCCTGACCAAAGCATCATTTGCATCCCAATCATCAATGGCAGCAGATCCACGAGCTGGAGGGTCATCAGTGAGAGATGACGTTTGCGTTGAGACCTCAGCAAGAATACAAACGAAACACTCCAGTCTGGATAATTCGGGTCAGTCCAACTTGGAAGCTGTTCCAAGATTGCCAGATGGAGTAGAAATAGTTGGTGCGGTTTGAAGAAGTGGAAGAAGAGCACTCGTTACCCACCATGAAGAAGGCGGATAGAAAAGGAATCCGCGTAGATAGAAGAAAAGAGTAGTGGGCGGATAGAGATGGAAATCCGCGCAGATAGAAGAAAAGAGTAGTGGGCGGTTAGAAAAATCGGAGTCCGTAGAGACCGCAATATTGAGTGCAAAGCGGACTGAGGAAACCGCTAGAGGCGGGCGGTTAAAGAAGGAATTTGCGCGGACTGAAGAAACCGCTAGAGGCGGGCGGTTAAAAAACGAATCTGCGCGGACTGAAGAAACCGCTAGAGGCAGGCGGTTAGAAACCGGAATCCGCAAGGATCACAACAGAGCAAAGCGAGCTGTTAGAAAAGCAGGAACCGTAAGGATTGGGTGAGCTCTGATACCATGTGGGAAAATCTAAATAACAAATTTTTACATTCCACAAAAAAGTTAACTTACATGAGTATGACCCCCTATTTATAGGGAGAAAAGAAAAAAGAAAAATACAACAGATGATGTGGGACTAAAGTACAACATGCAACCTAGGCGGTTACAAAAATTTTAGACCACTATAACTGAGCGGTTAGACACTGTCCTCTCCATACTTGTATCTGCCGTTCTCTACAAGCAGTCTGCTCCATACTTGTATCAGCCGATCTCTACAAGCAATCCGCTGCCGCTAGTCGTGAACATTAGCCCGCTCCACACAAGCAGACAGAAGCACAAATCCGCCAAACTCCATTTCAGCTCCCTTGAACATCAGACCGTAACAATAGCCTGTACCCGCAGCTTCAGTTGCACCTCTATCCGTAGTGACTTCAACTCTCTGTTTGCCAAGTCCACAACAGCGAGATCAGAGCGTGATCACATCACAGCTGGCTAGACCTTTGACCAGACCGCCAGAGGCAGTCCACAACACAGCTGGAACTGGACCGCCAAGGCTAACCCGCCAGTCCGCTAAACTCAATCCACCACTGTCAATTCGTCAGACTGCTTGGACTAAGTTGTCAGTCCGCCAAACCTCCAGACCGCCTGGACTAAGCCTCCAGACTGCCTGGACCAAACAGGCAGACCGCCTAACTGCCAGGCCGCCCGACCAAACCGCCAATCCGGCAAACTCCATAAAATCTAGCAGTTATGATTTACTTCATAACGTCCATGCATAAAAATATCCTCCTTAAAATTTACTCCAAGGCCAAGGGAGTATTTTTGTGCATGAATGTTATGAAATGTATATTTGCAGGTGATGGAGGCCTCTGATCCACACACGTGTATTCCTGCGGGAGGCGGTGTTTCATTACCCGTTCGGACGATAAAAGTCTACAGATGTGTCTGGACGGTCCTTTCGAGTCCTTTTCATGTATTTACTTTTCTATATTGAGTTATATTTCACACCCGATCCGTTCAGACATTATGAGTCGTCTGATCTGGGTGCCTTATCTTAGTATTAGTATTTATATATGCACAAACATCAGTTTGGGGGAGGGGGGATTGAGGGTTTTATTTCCTATTTGTAACCGTCGGTCTTCCTTCTTTCTAGGTATGACATTGAGCGAGCTCTGATGCGACTCCAGGTATCGGTCCCCTCACTCCTTTCGCTGCTTGAGCCGACCACATACTCCTCCCCTTCTACTGGTTCAGTTTCCCGCTCCAAACATAGTTGGCCTCCTTCCCTGCTACCACAACCCGCAATTGCTTTCCAATCGCCGATCCCCCCCCCCCTCCGGCCACGGTTGGCCCTCTCCAACTCCATCGATAAATGTCGGTATCCCCTCCAATTTCACGGAGCCTGTTGAAGCCGATACCCCCCCTCCCCTCGTCCCCCTGTCCATTCCTGCCAGCAATCACAATCGATCCCCCCACCCTTGCACTCCCTTCACTAGCACCATCCTCTCGTGGGCCCAGCAACCTCAGACTTCTACTATTTGTCGTATTCGGCGTGGGTTTTAAAAGAATTGCACCTCAATTTTGTGGGGGACTAACACTCGCTTTTCCGTTAAAAGTTACTATGTGCAATTGTGCATCTGCTAAGTTTAATTTTAATTAATTGCCCATTGCTAATTTAATCGGAATGTTCCTACTGTATTTGCATTCTCATTAGGGTTACTCAGTACATTTCACTTTGAGTCACATCTTAGGGTTTTTTTTCATTGTCAACCTACCACTCCTGCATCAGGGGAGGTTTTTATTTATTTATTTCAAAAGTAAGAGGGGTGCGGCTTGTAATTAGTATATATTAATTGCCGGGACCTCCCTACGACTTCATAATTACAGGTACCTCCTCTCAATGTTTTAATATTACAAATACCTCTCCTCCACGTTTCACAAGTTTACAATCTTCTCATTCTGTTAAAAAGTTGGATAGAAAGTATGTTATTTAGCAAATAAAATATATTATATTTTTTTTTTACCCTTTGCAATGATATGAAAGTGTAGGGGGGTCACAATCAAAGAGAACGAAGAAGATCAAAGTAGATCGAGCAAGCCTCTGACTGAAGAAGACGACCTGCACCGTTGTCGCAAAGTGTCGGGATCGAAAAATGTGAAATGCCGGAAATGAGACATTTAGGGCTGATTTAGAGTAATGATATATATGACATTTCAATATACTTGGTGAAAATTTTGGATGGAAGGGTGAGATTGTAAACAGGGCAATCTTGGAGGGAATGACTTTGTAACCTTAAAACATAGAGGGGAGGTATCTGTAATTATGCAAACTCGCAGGAGAGAGAGAGAGAGAGTGTGTTGATCATATGCGAATACAAAATCATGCAAAGAAGGCTCCTCCTCCGTCCGATTGGGTACTGTAGCTACCCAATCAGATGGCTTTGCTACCTCACAGTGCGGCCGACAGCGGCTACAGTCGCTGGCCACCCGGGGTTCGGCGGCGGCTATGCCGACGATCACCGGGCGGCCGGTGGCCGGCGAGCCAGCAACCGCCGCCGGCCGCACTATGAATCTGTGTATTTTCTTGGCAGCGGCGGCGCCGGCGACTGCGGGCTCGCCGGCCACCGGCCACCTGGGGTTCGTCGGCGTTGCCGTTGCCGAACCCCGGGAGGCCGGCGAGCCCACAATCGCCGTCGCTGGAAATGTTCCTCTCGGCACATTCACACACGAATGTATTCGCACAGGAACAGGACCCCTATATATGTATATCATGTGCAGAAACGCTTGGGAGCAACTTGACTTCGTGAGCTCTTACATTGAACTCGAGCTCCATATATAGAGTTCGAGCCTGTATATGTGACCTCGAGCTCAAAAAATTTGCCTAGCTTTGCTCGAGCTCGACTTATTTGCACCTCTAATTACACGGTCAAGTTTGCATTTTGAGCAAAATTGTTTTGGACTACGTGATTGCACTTATAACATAAATGATTAACTCCTGAATTTAGGATTATGCGGCTGCATGGAACAAATATTGTTGTCCTTGATTTATCTATCCTCTCCTTTTCCAGTTAATGTACTCTTCTCCACTTGCTGTTAAACATTATTTTTATTAAGTATTCTCATCCATTAACAGGTCATAGCAGCAACTAACCGTGCAGATATTCTCGATCCTGCTCTAATGCGTTCCGGCCGTCTAGACCGCAAGATTGAGTTTCCTCATCCTTCTGAGGAAGCCAGAGCCAGGATTTTACAGGTTGAATATTTAATAAAATTATTTTCTCCCTATTTTTATGTGCACAATTATTTATTCCTATCTTAGGGTTCTTTGTGCCTGAAAAACGCAGATCCACTCTAGGAAAATGAGTGTGAATCCAGATGTCAACTTTGAAGAGCTGGCTCGTTCTACAGATGATTTCAACGGTGCACAGTTGAAGGCAGTTTGCGTTGAAGCAGGCATGCTTGCGTTACGTCGAGATGCCACTGAGGTTCTTTTTAACTTTCAACTTCTCTCATTTTAAGACTTGTCTTCATTACCATTTGAAACTAATTTGTTGTCTAAAGTGCACGTAATTGTTTGTTGTGAGACTAATCTCAGTACGCTTCCTCGCGTACAGTTTTTATTTATTTTTAAAACAGATTTTTTATTTATAAAATTGGGTTATGTGGGAGTGATCAATATGCTTAACCTGCTTTGATACCATATTAGAACATAAGCATCCAGTATTCGACCCTAACCAATTCGTTCTCAGTGGAGAGTCATTTGATCGATATAAAGGGCACAAGATTACAAGAGTTCCCCATTGCGAGAATATGTTCTCAGCAAACACTTAACATTATTGCATTATATAACTGAAGTTCTCTTTCAACTGTCTACCAGGTTACGCACGAAGATTTCAATGAAGGAATAATTCAAGTGCAAGCCAAAAAGAAGGCAAGCTTGAACTATTATGCTTAAGACGGCCATAGATTTTGGGTGTGTTACGGTGCGGCCTGTTTTAAGGTTTCTCACAAGTTCGTTGACCCGCCATAGATACGGGAACTTAGCTTCCCGAAACTTTTGCTGTTGCTGTTGCCACTCCAACGTCACACCAATTAACGTTTGGTGCATCTGGATGTAGCTACTCAATCAATCCTGTATTTTATGGGGTGCCGAACTTTGTGGATTGCTCTCTAATTTATTGTTTTTTACAAGTTATAATATTGTAATGTCATCACAAATTGTTGTTTCATTGGGCCCTATCATTATGCTCAGCTGTCACATTAAACTCTACTTTTGTTATAACGAATGATCACTTGAACTTCATTTAGGGCTCATTTGGTTATTCAGTTTAGAATAAAGTTTCAAAATGAAAGAGCCTGGCTTTTTGACACTGTTTGGTGCGGACTCTTTCTCCGGCGAGTTTGGAATATGTTTGACATAACGGTTATGACTGTCACCTCAAAAAGAAAATTAGTTTTGAACATAAAAGTCCATGGGGTTTTTTAGGAGAGATTATTCATGAATGATGGTTTATAGCCACGGCCACTGCAGTGACAAGCGGTATCATTCGATTCGGTGCATTTTAAAATTGGCAGTAAACAGCAGGTCAAAAAAAACATCAAACGGGAATGTTGGCGCTGATTGTTGAGGATTATAAATAACCTTTGGATCTTTTTAGAATTTGTGACCATGTGGAAGCATTATTGAATTACAACTCTACTGTACTGAAAGTGGTCCATTGATCATTGCATGGTTTTAACATTTCTTGCTGCTTGGTTTCATTAAAATAAGGCTGCTCCCGAATTGGCTTAGCAAGATTTCTAGGGCTTGGGTCTCTATCTTGAACGGGACTTCAAATCTATGTATCTTTATTGACAATAGAAAAACAACAATATTGATTTAGTAAGATAGCAAGTCATGGCAGAGTTTTGAGAGCGATGTCAAGAAATTGCAGTTCAATATGAAACCGAGTTGATGGCGCGAGTAGAAATAAGTTTGTGCTAATTGCTGTATAGAAAATAGGGCTTTATTCATTTACTTAAATGCGTTGATCATATTTGAAGATTGATATTTTTTGCCGAAGAGGAGGGTTTTAATACATCAGCCGTTACAAGGGGCCATTAAAACAGCAAGCAACTTTACATATGGGATTAATGTGTTTAGAGCAATTATGTTTTATTTCCTATGCAGATATTTTTGTATTTATCTTTAATTATCATAGCTAATAATTTAATTGGAACAAATGGGATTAATGTGTTTAGGGCACGAAAACAGTTTGATTTATGTAAAGCCCATGTCGGCAATTACACGTGTACAGATGTTCTTGATAGCTTATGTCTACTCAGAATTCTTCGAATGGTTGAAGAGTATCACCCGCCAACATCTTAAACACTTGCCGCACTTTTTCGTAAACACATTAATATTAAAGGGTCCGTTCGTTTCAACGGCATTGTTCGTCCGACCGTGTTTTTTTCGCCCAGGCGGGATTTTATTGCCAAGGCGAACTTTTTTTCACACTAAAGCGTTTTTTTTAGCCCGGGGCGATATTTTCGCTTCGACGCGATTTTTTTTCCCCGATCTTTTTCGCTCAGGCGCAAATTTTTTGACGGACAAGATTTTCACCACTACCGATCACGCGTTTTTTTCGCCCATAGGCCTATTTTCTTCACGATTTTTTCGCCCGGGCGGGTGCCACGTGATTTCTGGACGCGATTTTTTTCGCGCGGATTTTTTCTACGGACGCGATTTTTTCACCCCGCCACGATTTCGCTTAGATGCAATTTTTCGCCCGGACGCGATTGTTTTCATCCGGATACGCCCAGACGCGCTTTTTTCCCACCCACAATTTTTTCACGTATCGATGAAAAAATCGCGCCAGTTATCGCGTCCGGGCGAAAAAGCCGCGTTCAGGTCCGGGACATGATGTCGTGTTCGTGTGTTCCGGCGAAAAAGTAGCGTCGAGTGAAAAAATTTTGTCAAAAATCGCGTTCGTGCGAAAAAATTGCGTTCGATTTCGGACGAAAAATTTCACTTTCAGACCGGAAAAACATCACATAACGAAAAAAATTTTTGATGCCGGACGGAAAATCCGCGTATCTTATTTTTATTGAGAGCATTGATCAATGTCAATTCCTATGATTGAAAATCTTTCTGCAAACGAGCAATTTTAATTCAATTCCTATGCCATCATGCGGCCGAACAAAAGAATTGGATTTAAACTCAATGGTGTATTGATATTGGATTGAAAGCCAATACTTCAATATCAACGTCGTTGAAACGAATAGACCCTAAGGGTGTGTTCGTTTGCACGGAATTGAGCTCCTGAAATTGGAATTTAAGATGTAATTCCAATTCCATCGTTCGTTTGCACCTTTGACATTGGAACTTGAATTTTAATGAATTTCACCCACTGACAAATTTTTTCAATCTATATAAGAATTAGACAATTCTGTCTGAGACACATTTTTAAGCTAATCGCGCGATTTTTGCCCGAGAGCGCAAAGCCCGTTTTTCACTGAGGCGCAATTTTCGCCAGGGCGGCGTATTTCGCCCTTGCGCCCGTTTTCACCCGGGCCCGATTTTTTCACCAGGATGCGATTTTTTCGCCTGGGCGTGATTTTTTCGCCATGACGCGAATTTTTCGGGACGCGAAAGCGCGAATTTTTTTCGCCCTGGCAGGATGGTCGCGATTTTTTTTTCGTCTGGCAGTGATTTTTTGCCTGAAGATCACGCGATTTTTTCTCCCGAAAAAATTTTGGCCGACCACGCCGGGCGCGTTTTTTTTGCCCGTGAACGATTTTTTTCCCGGGTCGTGCTAAATTTTTTGGCACGGACGTGAATTGTTCGTCCGACCGCGCTTTTTCGCCCAGGCGGGATTTTATTGTCAAGGCGCGATTTTTTTCACTCTAGATTTTTTTTAGAATTTTTTCCCCCGAGCGCAAATTTCTTTATCCTACCGGGGGTGAAAAAAATCTCGCCCGAGCGAAAAAAAATTCGACCATCGCGGACGCAAAAAAATCGCGGCCACGTGAAAAATCACACCCGTGAGAAAAAATCACGGCCGGGTGAAAAAAATCTCGCCCGAGCGAAAAAAAATTACGTCCAGGCGAAAAAATCGTGTCTGGGTGAAAAAACTCACGACCTGACAAAAAAATCACTCACAAGCGAAAAAGTCATCATAACGCAGATTTGTTTATATTAGGTTTTCCATAAAATTTTTCAATTCATATATTGAATTTTGTTTAACAAACGAACAAAATATTATTTATTAGGTGAAGTTGAAATTAGAATTAGTCACCAAAATTTAATTCCACAATATTCAATTCCAATATCAAATTTCAATTTCGTGCAAATGAACTGACTCTAAGAGAAAGTCACAGTGCAAGGCTCCCACAAACACAGTGCAGCTCTTCAAGGCTCTACCAACTTCGAGATATTATTGTTCTCATCAAATTTTTATAATGTTCACTGGCACCTTATTGTTCTCGGACGGGCGGACCTATGCTAGGGCGAGTGTGGGCGGCCGCCCACACTCGATAAATCGTGAATCGCCCCTAAGAGCCCGTCTTCCATCTTCCTTCCTCCTCCCGCTGGTGTTCTGCACTTCCGTTTCTTTATTCTTGCTATGGTTCCGCTCCTTTACTACTTCCTCCTCCGTCCAGGGTTCCGCTCCTTTACCCTCTTTGGAGCTTTCTGTCGGCACATCCATGTAGCTAACTAGGGAGGAGGGGAGCGTAGTTGACAGCGATGGATTCTCTTCCTCTAGCCCCCTCATCCTCCATTTACAGTGTGCAACTGTGCTTCCAAGGGCATCCATCAGCTTCCTTCTCCATTTGATGCGTGACCCGTTGCTGACATTACGCCAGTATGCTGCCTCAAGTCCGCCTCCTGCAGTATGGCAATCTCTGAATTGGAAATTCTAATATATACCTGTATATATGTGTTTGAAAGGGTTTTCTTTTTCATATAACTACATTTGATGATTCGTGTTGGATGCAGGGGTGTGTGTGTGTGGGGGGGGGGGGGGTGTCAATTATAATACTAGGATGATAATCTGACAACTTTTAAACGGATCGTTGGAGTTAAGGAACCTCTAGCTATACTGAGTTTAAACATAAATTACATATATATTAACTATCCATAGGACTTATACAACAGTTCCCTCATTCAATTCTTCCCCAAAGCAACACTATCAAGCTGTATATTTCAGATTTGAACATCGTAACTGCTAAATTTGTTTTCCCCAAAGAATTCAGCCTTCTTAAAAAAAAATAGGATACAAATCATCATTAATCTCTTTTCAATAAACACATATGAAAGGAACAACCACATTACTTCCCTTAACATGTCAGAGTAGTCAAAACTCACAAGAAAACACCACAAGAATAATTCATAAAGCAATGGCAGACGAAATAAGAGATCTTAGCAGAAGATAATCTCACTGAATGAGGATTTGATAAAATCACCACAACTGCAATACAAGATCTTAAAACAACAGTGAACAACAAATGATTTCAGATAACGGAGTTGTATCTTAAGAGCAAGATTTGAACAAATACCAAACACCAAGGGAGAATGGTTCTCTACTTAGCAGCACCCAACAAAACAACGTTCATTTTATTGAGGCAAAATGCAGAGATTAGTTTTGATTTTAATATACTTTGTATGAGTTATATGTTAAAAGTTTTAATGCTTTTATTCAATGGTTCTACAGGATTCATTCAAAATATTCAATTTTGACAGGTTTTTATAAAATTATAGTCATTTTTTTAATATTTGTCAAAAAATATTGTCAATATTTTACTGATGCCCACACTCAACAATTCTTTTTGATCCGCCACTAGTTCTCGCAAACACTTTTGTTCTCCCAGACATCCTGCCTCACATGCCGATGTTCTCAGGCTCCTGCGTGATATATTTGTATTATTTATCTTATTTACTTTATCTGATAACTCTGGGCAATCCTTCTTCAATGTAACATCTCATAGCTTGGCATTCTACTGGTATAAATATGGGATAACTAGTACCTTTAGGGAACACTGACATCGATTCCTAAGACTCACATAACATTGCTCCTCTAGAAGCAGTGTTTGCGTGCTAAAGTTTTAACCAAAATTTTAATTAATTCAATCACACATGACTTTTGTCGGGCGGTCATTAATATGGCAACCCACTTCATTGGGGGGTGGGGAGGGGAACTAACCCTCGCATCTTCTATACTCCCCTCTCACTCGACTCATGTAGAAGCAACATAGGGGTAGTTCTACAACTATTTGATAATCCGTTGGACATCTCCCTTGGGTTCCCATGCACTGTAATGAATTATCCCTCCCGCACCTCAATGGTGGAGAAAATTTCATCACAGGCGACTACCCCACCTCACCACTTTCAGTAGATGAAGCCATCTCGACCTTGTTCTCCTCCCCAAAACAAACTAAAGAGATCTCTGCCCAAGCCATAGAATCAACGTGCCTTCTAGCCTGACCCATCCAATCATACACTCCTCCACGATCAAAGATATGATGATAATGAGTATATTGATCTCATACCACCCATGGAGGAGGTGGATCAAATCACCAAAAATAGCATGGCTTCTAGAGGCCTCCTCCTCTCAACTGTGGATATGGAAGTCACAACAAGGAACTCTTGTATGAGTTTCATAAGGATGTTGTACATGATAAAGAGAATTGCCAAGCACTACGGGAATCGCTTTTGCTCGCCGCTACTACGGGAATCGCTTTTGCTTTCTTTTCCTCTGGCTACTAAGATGTTTCAGTTCGCCAGATTGTCTCTTGCCGTTGAGCCACTGCCTATGAGTCGCCGGCTCATTCTTCAACAGGCACGCGGTCAGAGATCACATTCTCCTCCCACTGCTTGGGAGCTCACGGTTTCATGTTCTATTTCACTCCCCGATGGGGGTTCTTTTCACCTTTCCCTCACGGTACTACTTCGCTATCGGTCACCCAGGAGTATTTAGCCTTGCAAGGTGGTCCTTGCTGATTCACACGGGATTCCGCGTGCCCCATGCTACTCGGGTCAGAGCGTAAGCTAGTGATGCTTTCGGCTACTGGACTCTCGCCATCTAGGGTGCATCACTCCACCGCTTCGCCTAGCAGCACGACGCTTGTATTGCTCTCCCACAACCCTGTTTTCACGGTTTAGGCTGCTCCCATTTCGCTCGCCGCTACTACGGGAATCGCTTTTACTTTCTTTTCCTCTGTCTCTTTCTTTTCCTCTGGCGATCTGATAGAAAGAATGCTCAAAGTTGCTCAACTGAGAGAATATTTCACCTGCAAGCCTGAAATACCAACATCCACTAAAGGGAAGAAAGTGTTTGAGTGTCTTTTCCACAACAGTTCAAATACAGTGAAAAGGAAGATATTTACCTCCTTGACAACAACAATTGTGTTTGTAAGTGTATAAAAGAAGATGACTTTGGCCTGTTAGGCCAACTCAATTGCATTATAAGAGGAGCTGACCTTTGAGACTTTAAAGGAGGACATTGTAAGGCCAGTCAATGACTTGGAGGTCACTTTAACCTCTCAGTTGACCCTCCTCGGGGAGACATCAAATTCAATAAGAAAGCACGTAAAACCGTCAACCTTTTAATGATGTTATCAAGACGGTTTGAAAACTATTCAATATTATGAATCCTAATAAACACCGATAGTTCTTTTAATGAATACCACAAGTGACCTCGTAGGCAGCTTGGAGAAGCTTTGGAGGCCATTTGGAGATCTTCTTGATCTGCATTGCTCATGACCATGTACACGTCCTTATCCTAGACCTGTAGAAAAGGGTGTTGGAAGAACATATGTTCCACATCTTTTGCTTGGAGAATACAAAATATCGTTATGCATTTGATCTAATTTTTTGTGTGTTTATAGATTGTAGGTCACACATGAACAAGCATGTATTGAACGAGGAAAAAAGACAGAATACGATGCTCATATCTGTGATCTACCATGGGGAGGTAGCACCTACCACTTACAGTATGTTGGCAAACTTTGGGACAGCTGGAATAATGCATTTGAATGCAAGGCATGGTTGGAGCAAGTCGAACTTTAGCAAATTCTTACTGTGGCACGGTACCACTATCACTCAGCGGTACCATATGGAAAGCTCATCAGTCCACATCTGATAAGGAGCCAAATGGAGCAAGCTAGAGATAAGCGACAAGATTGTAATTGAAGATAGCGCGACGAGATTGTAATTGAAGATAGCGCGACGATGGTACTAGCATGGAGTAGTAGTGGTTGCCTAAGATGACAATGCCTACAATGAAGAAGACCACCTAGCATTTCAACTGCGATCAGTGTACCTCTCAGTTTCCATAACCGATACTGCGCGACAGTAACCCTATTGTCGGAGGTAGCTATCTGAATCTATTTAAAGGCGGTATCTACACCTTATATTGTATCGCTCTCTCATACATCAAAGTTACAACTTTGATCCTTTCGTGAGAGCCTTCGTCCCAGAAGTCAGGGGGATTCCAGCAACGTTTATTCTGTACGAAGAAGGAATGCAACGACAACTCCAATCTACATCGTGCCTTTATCATCGCCTTCAGAGTCTTCTCATAAGGAGTTTTAGGGTCAGACGCTTTTGTAATAATCAGTTTGCTAAAATCTTATCTAAATATGGTATTACACAAACTTTCCACCGTCTATCACTTACAAACTAGCAACCATGTTGAGGTGGTGAAACGGAAGATGAAGCGTATATTAGAAAAAAACATTGTTCGTTAATACAAAAGATTGGTCTATAAAACTCGATGACGGGTTATGGGCGTATCGAACGACGTACAAGACCGCTATCAGTTGTATTCAGTATCGATTGGCTTATTCCAAGACATGTCATTTACGGGTAGAACTAGAGCATCGTGCATAGGGGTGCAACTCGGATCGGTTCAGTTCGGTTCCACTTAGAACCAAGAACCGACCCGTATAGATTCGGTTCCAAATTTTTGGAACCGGAACCGACCCACGGTTCTAAATTATGGAACCGGATCCGAACCGTTCGGTTCGGGTCAATTCTGGTTCGGTTCTCGATTCATAACATGAGACTGATGAACTATAAGAAGAATATCAAAATGAGAGATTTTTTTACTTTTAGGCATTAAATAAGATTGATTTGTTAAATTTTAAAATAACATCTCCAATTAAGCCCTCCGCGACTCACGCTAGCGCCTAGCGGCCAGCCGAACCAATCTTTATAGTTAAAATTTGTAATAATACATATATTCTTTTAAGTTAAAATTTGTAATTTATATTCGGTTCGGGTCGGTTATCGGGTACCCGACTGTCGGAACCGAGAATCGAACCGAACCATCGGTTCTATATTTTTTGGAATCGTACCCGAGCTGACAGAAATAGGAACTGACCCGAACCGCCCGGTTCGGTTCGGTTTCGGTCCGGTTTTCGGTTCTTTGGGTATTTTTGCACACCCCTAATCGTGCATATTGGGCTTTGAAATTTTTAAATCTTGATTTGAACATAGGCTCCAGACATAGGAAGTTTCAACTGAATGAATTAGATGAATGACATGCGAACACCAACGAAAATAAAAAATTTTATAAGGAATGCTTTAAGTTTAATCACGATAAAAATATTAAATTTCCAAAAGTTTTTTCACTAGGCGATCTTGTCCTTCCATATAATTTTCTCCTTAGATTTTTTTCGGGTAAGCTAAAGTCCAGATAGTCTAGACCCTTTGTCGTCAAAGAGGTTTCTGTACTGGACCATTCTTATTTCACACCCGAAAAGGCACCTTTAAAGTTAACATAACCGTTTAAACTTTATATTTACGGCGATAATACGGATGCCAAAATTAAATCTTTCTCACTCCCGCACTTATAAATCCCACCATCAAATTTGTCAAGCTACACGACGATAAACAAAGCGTTTGTAGGAGACACCTCATATTTTTCTAATCTTTATTTTTGTTTTGTTATGTTTTGTGTTTTAACATGTTTTGCAAGTTTTCTAGCGGACTCCCTGACTCTAAATTAGGGATGCTTTCTTCCTCCCCTCCTTTCTTTTATGTTGTACTTTATTTTTTTTCATGTTGTACATTGTTTTTATCTTTTTTCTTATTTTACAGTTTCTCCTTCATGCTTAATTTTAAATATTGGAGACATTGTTTAATTTTAAATATGGAGACTGCTCTTTCTTAATTTTAGCATTATATGAAAATTCCCAAAAATATAAAATTTAGAAACCTTCAAAAAAATTTGGAAAATCCCAAGACATAGAAAAAATTATATTTGGTTTTTGTAGCCTCACAAAAATTTCAAAAAAATTAGAAAATCCCAAAACATCAAAAATATTTTATTTTCTTTTTTGTAGCCTAACAAAAATTTCAAAACAATCTTTAAAATTACGAAAAAAAACAAATTATAGAAAAGCAAAAAAATCAATCTCTTGAAAAAGTAAGATTTGGTATTTTACCCCATCATATCTCATATTACCGTTGACAGAGTACCTCACCGAGTATTCCTCAAGAAGTACAAAAATTAACCAAAAAAATTTATGTTTATATATAACTTATTTTATTTCCTAGTCCACATATATATAAAAAATATCAAAACACAAAAAAGATCATAACCAACAAAATTTTTAAAAATTGAAAAAACTTAGGAAAAATTCCAAAATTACAATAAAATTTTTTGTTATTTCAAAAATTTTAATTTTGAATATATTTATAAACACTTAATGTTTTAAATTTGCTAATCTTTTATTTTAACATTGTTTGTTAGATTTAATTTTTAAATAATTTAGTTTTAAAGAACATTTTATGATTTTAATGTGAATCGAGAACTTATTTAGCACTTCTTATTTATTTAAAATAGGTTCAATTTTGCAGTAGGTTTGCTAAACATCATTAGATTCTAATTATCTTTACTTCTAACTATTAGATTCTTTAGGCATATTTAGGCTCCATTTGGTTCGGCGGTGGCGGGTCGATCCGGCGGGTGGAAACGGAGTGTTCGAACCGGAGGGGAGAGGTGGCTGCTCCAAACGGAGCTTTTTGGGGAGTTTCTCAAGGTGGGCGGGTGGAAACGGAGCAAACGCCGCCGGAGGTTCATTTGTTTACCCTCCTTCCGGCGGCGTTTGCCCAAAACGGAGCAGCGAAACGCCCAAACAAATAGAGCCTTAATCTACTATTGTTTCTCTCATAATATTTTGTTTTATAATATAGTACTATTTAGCCTTTAAACCCTAGCTTTTCCTACCCTTATCAACCTTTTATTTGGCATAGTTCTAAAAAATTAAAGAACATATGTCACGAGAATGAGAGGATAAAATTCATCATTCCCTAAACATATGCACCCAAAATATTTTAAAAGATTATGTCATAAAGTATGATGATAAAATTCATCACTCCGAAACATTTATATTTTGGGTTTATTTGAAGAGTAATTTAAAAGATTTCATATCATGGAAAATGAGAGGATAAAATTCATCATTTTCTTAAACATATACAAATATAAAAAAAAGAGTGAGGTGGGAGGATAAAATCCATCAACTCCAATAAAAAACACTTCATATGCCAAGTTTGTGACCCATTTTAGCCGATATAATTGAAGCCTAGATATAATTTAAAATATTGAGAGAGCATAACTAGTAGGTTGCCCTTGTCCAAAAGTTTCTTTAAATTTGAGATTTTTATAATTCTAATCTAATTTAGTTTGTGAATCAATACAATCTAATTTGCTAGTTAAGTATTTTGAGAAGTTTTAGATCTTTCTCTTTCTCTTTGCTAGTTAAGTATTTTGAGAAGTTTCTTTATGACTTATGTATTAAATTCCTAAATTTTATTTCAATATAATACTTTATAAATATTTCGCATACTTTTGCTATGGAATAACAAAAATTAAATATGAAAGTATTTGATAAGTAGTATTTATGTATGTTTTTAGTATTTCATTTAGTATAATATTAATTAGATTTAGTAAAATATTGTCGATCTGTTTTCCTTCATAAGTCATTAGTATTATTATATTTTTGTACTAATTAAAGCTTTATTTTCATTTTGTAGGACTTCTCGCTATTTTCAGGTGGTTTGGTTAATTTTGCAAGTACATGCACTCGGTCATGCCCATGACTAAGGCTGTATAGTCTTAATGCCAATTTCTAGCTCAGTTTTAGTGCTCCTGAAGCCAAATCATGAAAAATTTGAGTACATGCCATCGGTCATGCCCGTGACCGAGGCCGTGTAAGCCATGCACGCTTCTAAAGCAGGCCCGCATTATGCTGCCCTATCACACCTCCGAACACGCCATGTACCTGATGTCATGCCCATGTAGAAGATTTGTCATGAGTAGGGTGAACATCTCCCGTGGACATGCCAACTTTCGCCTCGATGTTGCTACCGCCATCCGCCATAATTATGACCTAGGGCACGACCATGACCAAGGGCATGTACCTCCCCGACTTCTGTGTCTACCTCCATCCTATTAGTTGCCCCACCAGATGCATCCCCTGAAGTTATCACCAATTACACGCAGTAGGTCCCAGGTGTGACCTAGGGTGTGTAATCTGAAATTTTCATATATAAATAGCTAGTGTTTCAAGAATGTTTGGGTCAGAATTTTGGGGAGAGATGCTTGTGATTTCTTACAATTTTTATTGTTTTTAGTCTACTTACACACTTTTTTGCTACTTGTATTTTTTTACTGTTTACTTGTAATCTTTCTTCCATAAGCAATGAAATTATCCTCCTTTTCCTTTCACACTCTTCTTTCATCATACACACTTTTATTTCTAATGTTTCCACCTTGACAATGAGTAGCTAACTTCCTTTTAGCATTCGATCGAGATGATAAAAGGAATGAAAGTAGTCATATTATAATTTGTAACCCTCCTTTTCTTTTAATTAAATGCTTTTGATTTACCCATGATTTATATTAGATGTCTTCATATTATTCGATGTAAGATTTCATATTCATTTTTGTATTCTAGTTAGCCGAGTGGCTCATGCGTACGAATCGATTGCTCACATATAAAGAGAGTTGCACGCAACCCTTGAGAGATTGAGGATGACGTTAATCTCCTGAATATGAGTCAAATCTAATAGCAGAATTCACTTCGTAAAGCAAGTTTTAGGAGTTTCAATTTTAGAACGAGTTCGGTCAATCAACCTAATCTCAGTTGAGTGTATTCCTCGAGAGAGATGCGTTCATATTTTGGATACCTCCACGGTCAAGGCAATTTCATTAAAGTGAATTAGAATCTTTTCTTTTGATTATTTTCATTCTGAGGTGATTCAAGATTGGGTGCTAGTTTTTTTATATATAATCTAAATCTTAGTTTTAAATCGCAATATGTCTTTTATTTGCAACCAACCCAAAGTCTATTTGATAAGATAATAGTTTGCTTCTTGAAGTAGAAGTAATCAACACATCCAGAAAAAATACAACCTTGATATGTTTTTATATCCTATGTTATAATTCTATAGGCGCTTGCCTTTATCAAACATAAATTGGAGAACATTTTTATAGATCCTAAAGTTTTCTACCAGTTACACGTGGGATTATCTTTTTTAATTGCAGCATTCATTTGCACTTCCCTTCCCTTGATATTTCTTGGAATGTCTAAAATGTATATGTTGTCTATGCTGTAGGAAATATTACTGTGCCGTGCAGGTATTTTTGTTGCACATTAAACTAATTATTTGTAGGAGAAAACCTTTGGAGGTGGCGGTTATTGGAGAGTGACCTCCCGAGCTTGTGACTGTTGGTACTTCAGCTTTTGAGGTGAAGAATTTCACCTTGCTTATAAATAAGGGATGCCTTTCATTCATTTTACCTGACCAGCACGAGAAATCTAGGGCAAGATGGTGCAAACACAAATAGGAACCTCCAGTTAAGTATATTGTGATATCGCGTTCATGAGTAATGAGCCCGACCTCCCCACCATCTATTACTGGGACTTCATCCATTGCTTGTTATGACATCAAATTGATGACAAATATGAGGTGCGATTACCTCAGGGTGAAGAGAGATTTAATACTATTTTTAGGATGAAATCCTAAAAATACTGTGCATACCTTTGGGTGCTGATTTAACTATTTTCCTTTGGTATACTCCTGATGGTTCCAGCGTCAAGGTTGCTATAGCCTGCCAAAAGGAACTTGACAGTGGGAGAAAAGCGGGGTGCTCAGAATCTTAGAGGGAGGTTGTGCTTGCTCAAGGTGGGGTGATACGTAAAATTTAGAGATTTATTTTTTCAATTCTACAAACTATAGGCAAGAGTACCTATCGTTCATAATATAAGATATTTAGGAATATCAAGTGTCGCATTTCACGAGCCTTATTGATTACTTCTACTCATGAACTTACTATTATTTTATCAGCAAAATGGAAAGTTGGCATGTGAATAAAATGATAAAATACAAAGAAAAAGAGCATTTGATCTAGAAAGCTTCTATAGTAAAATAATTAGTAAATTTATCTATTCATTAGCATTTTTTAAAATAACTTGACCGTGAAGGTTCTCAAATTATGATAGCACCTCGCTATAAGAATACAACCACCTAACCTTAGGCTGATCGATTAAGATCTCTTTCAACCAGTCGAAACTTCTTAGCTTGCTTTACTAGGTGAACCACACTATTGGATTTGACTCCAATCCAAAAGTTTTATGACTTTCTCTCTCAAGGTGTGAATGTAGATCCTTTTAATATTGGATGATCTACTCGTATTCATAGATTGCTGGACCAACTAGAATTTAGATCTAAATTGAATATCATATACTAGAAATATGAAATCAACAATTTGCGATTCAAAGGTAAATCAAGATTTTTCATCAAATTTTTAGAAAAGAAATTACATAATTAATTTACTAAGGATATCGTTCAATTAAATGCTAAAAGAATTTAGTAAACATTTTTAAATGGAAAAATGATTTTATAAATAAAAGAGCCATGAATATAAAGAGCAAGGATTGTACTAGAAATTGAAATGTAAGAAAAGTAGAATTACACAAGGCATTGAGATTGCAAGAAACAAAAAATTACACTATGGAATTGAAATTACAAGAAAAGTAAGTTCCAAATACAAAAATAAAAGTGCAGAAATGAAAAGAAAATAATCCAATCTAAGGCATGGACTGGATTAAGAATTCTTGACAGAAGCTGGGATTATAGGTGAAAAAATTTAAGTACACACCCTCATGTCATGGCATGATATGAAGGTGTGTAACTTAGAACACCAAATAAAAGCCTGGAACATTCTGAAGAAACAGCCAATTTTGTCATAAAAGTAGATTACACGCCTTGTACCTAGGGAGTGTCTGATGCGAAAGAATGGCTGGATCAGGGCATGCCTTGTGGAGTTTTGTTGTTTCTAGAGTGTACACGCCCTCGGTACATTTCTTGTACCTAGGGTGTGTAATTTAAACCATTAATTTTAAGAATCACGGCTTGCTGGGAGGATTCTAAGGCGTGACTACATTACATGCCCTGTACCAAGGGCATGTGATTTTAACTTTGAAAATTTTGACAGATTGTAGATGACATCATTCTCATTCCTAAATAGGGTATCATGTCATGTAACTCTTCATGGATTGAATGTTATGGCCATTTGAAATTCAACAATCAAAATTATATTTTCGTTATCCATAGACCAAAATGCTGAAATTACTCGAGGACTTCTCTTAAGCCCTGAAACATAAAAAAAAGCAAACTGGGATTAAAATTGAATAAAAATACTAATAAAATATTTAAAAAAGAAAACATAAACTATGATAAATATATATATAGTATATGCACTATCATGGGGCTAGCGCTTCCTCTGTGAAGAGGCACAGGCCCGCGCAAACTTTGGCAAGTGATGACAGAGCTCCCGCCTTCCTATATTTTGAAGAGGATCTCTCTAATCTTAAGTGTAATCCCCTGAAACAACAAGACCCGAGGGTGGGAATGTCACTATTAGTACCAACCTCCCCACCTTGAGGGAGACAGATTGGGCACCGCCAAATTCTCTTGTGGTCTCTTGTGATGTTTTTGGTAAGGAAAACTCGAGCGAGATCAGGCAGGTCCGAATGTGGGACATTTCAAAAAAGGAGACAATGGAGATCATGTAGGGGGTCACATATAAACACATGATTTGGTGTGCCATTGTGGATTCCTTGGCAGAAAACGCCCGCCTGTATGAAAAGCTAAGGGTAACAAATAATTCATCATGTATGGGAAACAACTCATACCTATCCACACTTACTAATTCTCTAGTTGCCTTCGCTCTAGTGATTCTCACCTTTGACGACCCAAAGTATCGACATGCAGTACTCCGACTCTCCAAGACGTCCGTGGAATTCTCCAATGATATTTTTAAGTCAACAAGGCATGCTAAAAGATGAGTTCACAAATATGAAGATTCTGAAGTGTTTGATTCATAGGACGAGGGAACCAAACATGGCGCAGATATTGTTGAAGAGACCATCAAAATAGAGTCCGGGGGAGGAGAAAAGATGACTGCTAGAGTGGGAACCCCCTCAAATGCCTATAATCCATGTTCTTCCAAATCTCATCCCAAGAAGGAGAAAATCTAGAAGGGGAAGATATAGTGGTAGAATCTAAAGATGAATGACTGCATATATAGTTTTTATTTGAGCAACCATACATATATTTTTGTAACTGTGGCCTCTTTGTATTTTACACCCTTTTGAAAGCAATGAAATGCTTTATTTTTGTTGTTATTCCTTTCTATGAACCTGCAAATATACAACATATATAGAAATACTTATAAAATCATGATGTACCTTTGATAATTACGGCGTGTGAACACATATTCTTTGTAATAAAAATCAAAACTTCACTTATACGAATAGGGCATGCACGGTCACCAAACAACTGTGGATTAAATGATGATAATATCGAATCTAGCTGTGTTGTAAGGTGAATTTCAGAGAGAAACTTACTGCCCAAATATCAAGAGAACCCAATAAAAGATTATGCAATTACTGTCATATATGCTGCTTGTTGTTAATAATTTCATGCC
The DNA here is from genome assembly GCA_039513925.1 of Platanthera zijinensis. Lineage (NCBI taxonomy): Eukaryota > Viridiplantae > Streptophyta > Magnoliopsida > Asparagales > Orchidaceae > Platanthera > Platanthera zijinensis. Next base: position 231,286,422 of record CM077079.1, read on the forward strand.
AATCTTAGCACATTAAAACTAAAGGAACTAGTGATAGTGGCTATTCACGCATATAGTTTTCATGTCAGTAGAGATGATATTGAACAACCCAGCGTGGATAACGTATGGGCGTCCATCCATCAAAAAGAAGAATATAAGGGCCATATGATAATAATCAATGAACTCTTAATGTTTAGTATGTCAGAGAGTAGAGCAGGGAGCCAATTATAACCATTAAGACTTATCAAGAAGTTTGGAATGGAGAATGCAATCTCTATGGAGGCTTCAATGGGTTCCAATGTATCTTTAGACAAGGATTAAAAGGGAAAACCTTTTAATGAAACCATGTATAGATGTATCATTAGTGACCTAAGACAAGGGGTTCAGACAAGAAGAAGCACTTTGAATGAAGTGCTCCATCCGAGTTTCCTCTCTTAGATAGAGCCAAAGAAATTTGGAAAAGCCAATTCAGACACATCCTGGATTTTGGCTATGCAAGAAGAACTGAATCAGTTTAAATGATGTAAGGTTTGGAAGCTGATCCCAAGACCACATTGTTATAGGAACAAAGTGGGTATTCAGGAATAAGTTGGATGAACAAGGAGTGATAGTAAAGAATAAAACAAGACTAGTTACACCAGGATATAGACAAGAAGAAAGAATAGACTTTGATCAGACCTTTGCACCAGTGACTAGATTAGAAGCAATAAGGTTGTTTCTAACATATGCAGCTTACAAAAGATTTAAAGTCTATTAAATGGATGTGAATTCTGTCTTCAATAGAAATCTAAAAGAGAAAGTATATGTAGAACAACCTCCAGATTTTGTAAATTCCTCTCGCCCTAATTATGTTTATTATTTGAGAAAAGCATTATATGGTATCAAACAAGCACCTAGAGCATGGCATGAGACCCTATCTAACTTTTTTATTGAAAATAAATTTTCATGAGGGAAGATAGATAAGACATTATTCCTAAGGGAAGTGAAAGACAAGATTTTGCTAATGCAAATTTATGTAGATGACATCATCTTTGGATCTACAGATGATAATATTTGCAAAAGATTTGCTAATTTTGTGCAAGGAAACTTTGAAATTAGTATGAGACAGCTGAAATACTTCATAGGGCTCTAAGTGAAGCAATCTGAGGATGGGAAATTCATCTCTCAGACCAAGTTCACAAAAGAGCTTATCAAGAAGTTTGGAATGGAGAGTGCAATCTCTATGGGGACTCCAATGGGCTCCAATGTATCTTTAGATAATGATGAAAAGGGGAGAGTGCAATCTAGCTTATCAAGACTTTAAGATATTTGATATCACACACTACCTCTATATTAGTGTCTGCACTACGTGATATCTTATGCAATCAAGTTTCCTAAGTGTTGGTTATAATACCTGCTGGGTGCAGCTACATTACTAGCAACTGTTCCAAGTATCAGGCATGATTTTGTTTGCAGAGAGTGGAATATGGACATTCGTTATTGTGAATAATATCTTTCTAACAAATTGACAATCCCGACTTAATTAATCAGAAGTTAGGGGCTTAGATGGACTGACTAGTCAAAATGGTATGGTGAAGCTTCTCCCTGCCAAAATCGCCCAATGTGGTTATTGGTTTCCGGAAATAGCGCTCCTCCAAAAGGATGTTCCATGGGGATCTGACATACATGACTCGACCTACGGAGTCTATCTCTAAAGGTTGTGGTGGAACAGTTGAGAACAAGGCACTCGTGGATATTTTCCTCTGCTAAGACCGTCTAGTAGGGTTATAGGCGTCTAGAAACAGAGCTGTCCTACGAAAGGATGTCTAGGGGCATAAGGCATCCAAGCTCGGTGCCTTTCCTTAGAAAGGCACCAAAATGATAACGACACCTTTGTTGATGTGTGATAGGTCATAACATTCACTCAGATCTGCAAGGCCTACCACGTATGCGGTTATGCAATTCTCCAACAAGGGATGTGCCAGTAGAATCACAGTAGTGATAAGAGGAGATGAGCCTATGTTGGCTGAGATGGTCAAAGAATTAAAGACTTATGCAAGATATTGGATGTGAAGACTTCAATTCGAGGGGGTTCAAAGAAGTTTTGATGACTATCCAAAGAGTGTTAAAATTTTCTTAAAGTCCTCTACATGACTTGATCCAGATATCTTGAGTCAAGGGGGAAATAGGTAGGCGAGAGTTTCTGGTTATCTATCGCTTAAATGAAATTTGAGAGAACTCCAATAACAGAAAAAGTGTTAGCAACACAATCATCAAAATATTTTAATCATCTTAAGATAGAAATTGCAACAAATATATGAGAATGCAAGTAAAATAAAAGTACTAATAAAAATTCTACGATCTGTGCTCAGATTACTCAACATTCTTCGCCAAGAAGATAATCTACTTGTTGAAACCGGAAACCGGCTTCTTGTGGAGTCCAAACTCTTGGGGAAGAGATGACTGCACACTTACTTTGCCTAGCAAGCTTGGATGATCGAAGACTTAAAACTTGAAACTGACCCAAGGCTCCAACACGGAGGTCCCACCACACACCCGGAAGATCTTAGAGCGCTTCCCCTCCTTAGCCTGTGCTGAGCTAAGGGTAACTCAGAAAGCGCTATAAGACAAGAGAGTAAGAGAACTGAAAAGCCTCTTCTGAGATACCTCATTGGGCCTATTTATAGATTTAAAACCTGACCTGCAAACAACGAAACTTTGTTGTTCTGAATGGTTATATGCAGCCAAAAGTGGTTTGCCAACAGCCGAACTCCTCTGTTCTGAGAAGCTAAATACATCCCTGCAAGGGCATCCAGGTAATTTTACCTCTGGACCCCATTGGGCGAGTGGCCCATGAAGGTGTCACTCGCCTAAAGGGGAAAGTGCTGGGGTAAGCCAGACACTCGCCTCTGCGGCACCCTATTATGGGTAAATGCGAGATCTAAGGACACTCGCCTAGCACTGGCGAGACTTTTCACGCCTTCTTCGGGAGAGAGCCACCCTGTCTGCTGTGGGCGAGAGCCCTTTCTCCATCCTTGGGCGAATGCTATGCTGAAGAAGTCTCGCCCGCCCTCTTGAGCCAAGATCAGAAGGAGTTGACAGAACACGCCTCACTCAACGCCAAGCAAGCTGAAAGCGTCGACTGAGTGCGCCTCACTCAACGCTAAGAACAGAAGGCGTCGACAGACCCGGCCTCACTCAATGCCAAGAGTTGAAGGCGTCGACAGACCCGACCTCACTCAACGCCAAGAGCTGAATGCGTCGACATACCCGACCTCACTCAACGCCAGACGAGTTGAAGGCATCGACAGAGCGCGTTTCACTCAACGCTAAGAGCTGAAGGCGTCGACAGACCCGACCTCACTCAACACCAAGCGAGCTGAAGGCGTCGACGGAGCACGCTTCACTCAAAACCAAGCAAGCTGAAGGCGTCGACAGAGTGCGCCTCACTCAACGCCAAGGGACGGGCTCGCGTGCCTTGCTCGGTGAACACTGGATTGCACATGTTACTGGGCGAGTGGTCCTTGAACTGTGCCACGTGACGGGGCCGACTCTTGTCGATCCCACTCACCAGATATGGGGTTGTACACAATCCACGCTCTTTGTGAGATTGCTCCAAGCACGGAAAGAATCATCCAACCCCAAGAGATTCAACGAGTGCGACAGGAGCCAGGGGAATCTTTTGGTGGGATCCACAAGCTGCTATATATATGCCCTCCTGCCTGGGAGAGCGGCGTCAATCCCCTCTCTTTCTGCTTTTTGTCATCATGCCTCTTTCAAAGGAGTTCCAAGAGAGGCTCAACCGCGTCAGGGCGCTTAACGCCTCTCGTGCTGCCGAGTTGAGCCCCTGGCTCTCAAACCCATCACCGAGAGGGTCGCCGCAACATAAGTCCGCAAAAAAGGACAAACCTGACCCCAAGGCCGGCGAGGTTGTCCATGTTGATCTGGTCCCTACGCCGGATCGTGGACTCACCACTTCCTCTAAGCCGGACGTCGAACCAAAAGGGAAGGGGGTTGAAGGCATCCCCGCTGATCCCGATACCCGCCTAGGCGATGCGAGCACCCCTCTAGTGCGAGTCGATTCCCCTCAGATGGGCTCGCACTCCCAAGATGCCACTGATTCTCGCGCGAAGAGCCCGGCTGATAGTTTAACTTTCAAGGCAGCCTAAACACCTAGAGGGGGGGGTGAATAGGTTCTGCTTCTCTTTCTAAAACTTCTAGACAGAATTCAATTTATTAACTAATATAAAAACACAGCAATCACAGAAAACAAAACATCACAGATTGCACTATGTTTTATAGTGGTTCCCCAAGGTCTGGGTACATCCACTTTCCCCCTTCACCTATCTAGCTGTATGCTAGATTCGGCCAAACTTCCACTTATCTCAGATCAATAGATCTTACAACTCAGAACCCAACTGGTTCCTACAACTCAGGCACAACTGCCCTACCTCAGCCTTGCCCCAAGGCCTACAACTCAGAGAATATCCTTCTCCTACACTCAGGCAATCAGCCCTACCACTCAGAGTTCAACACTCCTACACTCAGCCTTTATAACATAGGCTTACAACTCAGATCTGTATAAACAGATCCTACAGAAATATAGAAAAGATTGTTTAAATTGTCTTGCCAAGTTGAGAGAGAAAAGGCAATGACAATTCTTAATCAGCTGATGCAATCAACTATTTCTTAGCCTTCTTCAAAGCTTCTTGAAAATGTACTTAGCTGAGTTGATTCCAAACAGCTTCTTGAGAATCCACTGGTGGATTCTTTCTTCTTCTTCAAATTCTGACTTGATCTCTCTCTATCCAGAACTTTGAATGATTCTTCTGAATTCTGATTAGAACTCTTCTTAGATCTACCCTTAGATAGTCTTCTTAGATCTCCCGGAGAAGATCTTCTTAAGTGCCTAGCACTTTCTTGAAATGAGTAGAATGTAATCCTTCTCCACTTTCTGATCCAATGTATTTCAAAGGGTCAGTTCTATATGTTGTTCATCCTTTTCTCCTTCTGAATCTGTCTATTTATAGACATTCTTCATGGTAACCGGCTGATCCGGTTTCTAACCGTTTTCTGACAAGTCTGACAACTTCAGTTAACTGGTGATAACCCACAGCTGTCAAGTCTTCAAACAAGTCCTGTGCCTTAGTGTTGAAACAGTCTGTCAGAAAGTGTCGAGACCATCTGTCTATTTGTGTCGACACAATTGACTTTGGTGTCGACACTGCCTTCAGTGATGTCGACTAAATTGCCTTTGTGTCGACACATCTTCTTCTGAAAATAACTTGGTCTTTGACTCTGCAGTGTGTCGACACAAGTCCTGTGTGTCGACACAGTTGTTGTAGAATCATAACTTTAGTAAGTGTTGACTTAGCCTTCAGGTGTCGACACATTCATTTTTTAGCTTTGCTATAATGTGTCGACTTACTCACTATGTGTCGACACATTCTGCTGGTGACGACAAACTTGTGGTCGACTATTTTCTTCTGTGTCGACATATTCAGATGATGTCGACAAACTTGAGATCGACTATACTCTTCAGTGTCGACGCATTCTCCCAATGTTGAGGTCGACGTTTTTCTTCTGTGTCGACACAATTTCCCAGTGTTGTGTCGACTTACTTCTTCTGTGTCGACACAATTTCCCAGTGTTGTGTCGACTAACTTCTTCTGTGTCGACACTTTTTCCCAGTGTTGTTGTAGACTATGTTATGTGTCGACACTTTTTCCCAGAGTAGTGTCGACTTACACCTTCTGTGTCGACACACTTTCCCAGTGCTGTGTCGACAACTTTCTTCTATATGACGACACATGTTCCTTTGTGTCGACACTTGGACTTAGAATTTTTTCTGTAAACTTTAACAATTCTTTACCTGCACATGTCAACTCAAAACAACATCAAATACAACATGATGTATATCATTGAGCTAGGTTGGGCTTCTTCAAATCAGGTACACATTTTCCAATGTACCCAACAATCTCCCCCTATTTGGAGAAGTCATAACCCTTATAGCCAATGATATACACCATTTATAAATAGTATAAAATGATGATATATGACAATACACAGGGATACTTAATTATAAACAAAATAATAAGAACATCATGGATAAAACAATCTATCACAGATTTAACAATATTTTGTTTATTACTGGGTAATGTTTGATTACATGGTTTTTCTTTGACTGATCACATTACATCATTACAAAACATTATGAAAGAACTAAAACATTATCAGGATTGATCAGGCTCTCTAATAACAATCCCTTGGCCAGATTTAATTTTAGCTGTCACAGGAGCTTCTGATTCTTCAGCCATCTTTTTTCCTTTAAGATCAGCTTTCTTCTTAGCTTCTTCCTTGAGCCTTTGCCTTTCAAAATAGTGAAAAGGCTTTGGGAAGTATTTGCTTGGCTCCATAGCATCAGGTGGAAGTCTTCCCAGCTTAGCTTTCCTTCTGAATTGTACAATGGCTTCTTGTCTTGCCTCATACTTCTGCCATTCCTGCTCATTGTACCACTTGCCCCTTTCATGAATTTGATCTTTGACAGCTTTCCATGCAGTGAGTATTATATTTCTGGAAGTAGGACTCCACTGCTCAAAATCTGGCTTCAGCTCAGCCTGTTCTCTAAATCTTTTCTTTGACAGTAGAGCATCTTGCTGTTCTTGCAAATTTACCTCAGGCTTATCAACCTTTCCAAAGATAACATTTACAACCTCCTTTGAAGGACTATACATATATTGCACTTGCTGATCCAATATATCAAAATCTGGAGGGGGGTATATGACTTGGGCAACCTCAGGTTGGTCACCTTCAAGTAGTCCTGTTTGTAGACCTGACTCAGCCACCATGTTATCATTACACAATGGTGGATATCCCAATGTGGCTCTTATACTATTGGTCACCCATTTGGCATGCTCAGAGCCTGCATGAATTAGCATCCTCTCCCCCTTTATGGCTTCTCTTGATACATGATCTCTAAGATCTTCTTTCTGAAATCGAATTTGGCCATCCAAATAATTCACTCCCTCCTTGAAAAATGGGCTTAACTTTTGAAGCTTTTCAGATATTTCCTGTTGAGAGGTTGTGATGGCAGTCTTAACAGATGCAATAGCAGCCTGAAAATTCTTATCAAATTCTTCCATTTCTTTGGCTCTATCTGCAGGCATCCCTGGAACAATCTTCTTCACCTCTTGAATGATCTCATTATGAGATTCAGTTAAATTGTCATTCATTCTTATTTGATTTTCCAGAACATAACCTTGCTTCAAAGCAATATCATCCACCTTTGTAGAGATAGCCTACTGTTGTTTAGCCAGATAAACTACAGCATTGCCACCCTTGTGGAAGCAATCTGTCATTTCAGTTTTATGCAAGTTGACTTGAAATTGGATGGACTTGATGTCCTGAGCTAAGTCAAACTGAACTGACTTGCTATTTTCATCAACATACTTCTCCAGAGCCATCCTTTGGTCATCCAATTTTACTTGAAGATCTACCATAAATTTATTGTAATCAAAGGCTGGAGAAACTTGTGGAGTTGTTGTCTGCAATGCCTGCTTGTAGTTCTTGCTTCTTCTCTTAAAGACAACAAGTTTTCTTTTCTTAGCCACCCTGGCTTCTTCAGTTTCTGTGTTAGAGGAAGTATCTACATGAATTCTTTCTGTGCCAGGGAGTTGTTGCTCAGCTTCAACATCCACTGGCTCATCCTCAACCTGTGTTTCCACAGCAGCTTCCTGATTAATGTCCATTCCTATGAACTTCTCAATATCTGGTCCACCTCCTTCTTTATCAGCAGCAGTATCAACATCTGGGAATAACTCCTCCATAGTAAATTCCAGTTGAGTGGTCACATCTGCAGCAGTTAAATCTTGAGATATGTTTAACTGTGCTTCCTCTTGGACTTGCACCTCAATATTTGTAGTGGCAGGAGTAGGTGTGGACACTAGCTCCCCCTGAACCTTTGGAGCAGAAGTAGAAACTGGCTCCCCCTGCATCTGGGCAGGTGTTGATACTTCCTGGACCACAGTTGAGGCAAGCTGTGTCCCTTCTTGTACTTGTTCAGATTCTTGATTTGGTGTAGAGGATTGCACAGGGGTGTCTGGCCTGCTCTCTTCAGGCACATCCTTTGACAGCACCCTATCCCACCTGGTGAATAGTCTCATATCCATTCTTCTCATATGGTTAATCTTACTCCCTTGCAGCTGCTGCATCACATCTGGAATCACCCCAGTGAAGTACAGACTCATGATCCTAGCCATGTTAGGCTTTTTAATTCCCTCTTTGATCTTGTCAAAGAGTACTCTTGACCAATCAGTAGGAATAGTAAAAACTATCCTGGTCATCAGGCTGAACATATAGGCAGAAATCCTATCATGTCCACCTGTCTTGCAGAGGATTACCTTTCCAACAACTTCCGACAAGAACTTCCCTTGCTGATTCATTCCCTTTCTGTTGAATGCAGCTCCTATCTTCAATCCTGAATCCAGGCCACACCATTGAAGGGCTTCCCTTGTCTTAGATATAGGAACTGCCTCTTCATTCTCAACCACTTGCAGTTGGAAGATCTTTCGTAAACTTCTTTGAGTAATCTTTACCTTCGTCCCTTGAATAGTGGACTTAATCTTGAGGCCAGTAGAATGGACTGATGCAGAGGTAAAGAACTCGTGCACCTCCTTCTTCCAGATCTTAGTTGGTTCTGAAATGAGAAATTCTAACCCTGATGCAGAGAGAAGGGTGATAACTCCTTGAACATCAGGCGGCGCCTCTGCAAAGGCCTGGCGCACTAACTCATATCCTTCATTGATGTTATCTTCAATCCTTGGCGCCATCGTTGTGTCGAGAAAGCTTGAGAGAAGAGAGAAAGAAAGACTGTCGACACAGGGTTTGAGTCTCGAAAACCTTGAAAGCGTGTCGACACAAAGAGCTTTTGACCTATTTATAGCTTCTGTTGAAAGAAGTTCAAAAGGCGCCAAAAACAGTCTAAATGTGTCGACACAGACGGAATGTGTCGACACAAGCTTCTATTAACTCGACATTTCTTCAGCCAACTATGTGTCGACACCAATTTGTGGTTATGTCGACACCTTGGATACATAGTAGAAAGATAGAAATTCTGTGTCGACACTAAGGACAAGTGTCGACACATATTTTGTAAGTGTCGACACCATAATTCTGGTTGAGTCGACATTACATTTCTGGTTAAGTCGACAATAAAACTCTTAAGTGTCGACACATATTCTCTGTGTCGACACAATATTTCTGACTTGTCGACATAATTTCTCTGAGTCGACACATTATTACTGAATGTGTCGACACATTCTTACTTAGCCAATTTCTGTAACTTCAATGTGTCCTTTTTAACACTTGATTATGTTGTTACTACTTTTACTTACTTATAAACCATTTCAATAGCATTGTTAATGATTTTGTTTAATACATTAATCAATGGTTAACATACCTAATTCAATTTTGAATTTATTGAATTTGGTTTCATCTAAAGGCTTAGTAAATACATCTGCTATTTGATAATCTGTTTTTATAAATTCCAATGAGATGTCACCTTTTTCTACATGTTCTCTAAGAAAATGATATTTGATTTCTATATGCTTAGTTCTACTATGAGAAACTGGATTATTAGCAATAGAAATAGCACTCTTAGAATCACATAAAAGGGGTGTTCTACTTACCTGAATACCATAATCTTTAAGCTGATGCTGCATCCATAATAGCTGTGCACAGCAGCTTCCTGCAGCAATATACTCTGACTCAGCTGTGGAAATTGCCACACTAGTCTGTTTTTTACTACTCCAAGATATTAGTCTTCCTCCCAGGAATTGACAAGTACCTGTAGTACTCTTTCTATCCTCTCTACATCCTGCAAAATCTGCATCTGAATAGCCTGTTAGTTGAAAATCTCTATTCCTAGGGTACCAAAGACCTAGAGTAGGAGTGCCCTTTAGATATCTCAGAATCCTTTTTACTGCAGTATAATGAGATTCTTTAGGGCAGGCTTGGTACCTAGCACAGACACATGTTGCATACATAATGTCAGGTCTACTAGCAGTGAGATATAGTAGTGACCCAACTATTCCTCTATACAATGATTCATCAACAGGTTTACCTGCCTCATCTTTGCATATTGGCATACTTGTGCCCATAGGAGTTCTCATGGAGGAGGATGACTCCATACCATATTTTTTAATTAATTCCTTGGTGAACTTAGACTGGGATATGGACAATCCATCATCAGTCTGTCTTACTTGGAGTCCCAAGAAGAACTTAAGTTCTCCCATACTGTTCATCTCAAACTTCCCTTGCATAAGTTTGGCAAACTTTTTACAAAGGTTGTTTTCAGTAGATCCAAAGATTATGTCATCAACATAGATCTGGACTAAGATGATCTTTCCTTTGGATTCCCTAAGGAATAGAGTTTTGTCTATCTTTCCTCTTGAGAATTTATTCTCAATGAGGAAGGTAGACAGGGTTTCATACCAAGCCCTTGGAGCTTGTTTTAACCCATACAAAGCTTTCCTAAGCTTGTACACAGAATCAGGTTTAAGAGGATCTACAAAACCTGATGGCTGCTCTACATATACTTCTTCTTTAAGATCACCATTCAGAAATGCTGACTTTACATCCATCTGGTATACTTTGAAGTCTTGGTAGGCTGCATAGGCAAGGAACATTCTGATTGCCTCCAGCCTTGCTACTGGAGCAAAGGTTTGATCAAAGTCAATCCCTTCTTCCTGCCTGTATCCTTTTGCAACCAATCTTGCTTTATTCTTTATTATTATTCCACTTTCATCTAGCTTGTTCCTATAGATCCACTTAGTCCCAATTATGTTGTGGCCTCTTGGTTTAGGAACAAGCTCCCAGACCTTGCACCTTCTGAACTGATTCAGCTCCTCTTGCATAGCATCAATCCAGTGCTGGTCTTGGATAGCTTCTTCAAACTTCTTAGGTTCCATTTGAGACAAGAAACTAGAATGCAAAACTGTGCTTTGATTTCTGCTTCTAGTTTGCACTCCTTGTCTTGGATCACCAATTATCTGATCAGTAGGATGATCTCTTAGATATCTTATAGCTGGAGGTAGATTCCCTTCAGGTTGAGCATCTCCAGCTTCTTCATTCTGCTGTTCCTCTTGGTTTTCATCAGCTTCCATTATCTCTTGTACTCCCCCTGGACAGCAGCCTTCATTTTCCAATGCTCCCTCTTCCTTTGAAGCTTCAGCAATGGAGAGCTTGTCCATCTTCTTGCTTATACCTGTTGAGTCATTTGATCTACAAGACAATTCACAATTGATTAATCTTGTTTCATCAAATACAATATGCACAGATTCTTCAACAACTTGAGTAGTTAAGTTGAAGACTCTATAGGCTTTACTATTTGTGCTGTACCCAACAAATATCCCATCCTGGGATTTGGCAGCAAACTTAGTCAAATAAGACTTACCATTGTTAAGTATATAGCACTTGCAGCCAAAGATCCTAAAATAGGATAGATTTGGTTTTCTGCCTTTCACAATCTCATAGGGAGTCTTCCTGTGGCTTTTGGTGATAGAAGCCCTATTGATGACATGACAAGCAGTGTTAACTGCCTCAGCCCAAAAATATTCTGGGAGAGAGGTGTCACTCAATAGAGTTCTACCAGCTTCAATTAATGATCTATTCTTTCTTTCAGCAATTCCATTTTGCTGAGGTGTTCTAGGTGAGGAGAACTCTTGGAAAATCCCAAAGTCTATACACAAGTTTGTTATGCTTTCAGATTGAAACTCAGTACCATGGTCACTTCTGATTTTGACCACTGTACTGTTCAGTTCATTCTGAATTTGCTTTACAAACTTAAATAATACACTTGGGGTTTCAGATTTTTGTCTCAGAAAGAACACCCATGTAAATCTAGAATAGTCATCTACAACCACTAGTGTGTAGACCTTCCTACCTAGACTGTGAACTGGCATAGGACCAAAAAGATCCATATGCAAGAGGTATAAGCACCTCACAGAATCCTTGTTTTCAAGGCTTTGAAATGAGGTTTTTGTCTGCTTGCCCTTTTGACAAGCTGAGCATACCCCTTCCTTTATACACTTAACTTGAGGCCCATTCCTCACTAGTTCTTTACTAAAGAGTTGGCCAATTGTCTTGTAGTTTAGATGAGCCAATCTCTTGTGCCACTTAACACAATGAGAAGCATTGTCATCAGCTACAAGACAAATGGGGGATGCCTTATTCTCACATTCAAAATTAAGGCAATACACATTTCTCTTCCTATACCCAGTCAATATGATCTCTTGATCACTTGACCTTTTGATATGACATCCATCCTTACCAAATGAAATGTCATATCCTAGATCACTCAGCTGGCTTATGCTTATTAGATTATGTTTCAAACCTTTTACATAGGCCACTTGGGTGATAGTAATTAGGTTTGAAGAGATGTTACCAAATCCTTTGATGACTCCTTTTTCAGATCCACCGAAGATCACTTTATGTCCATCTTTGACAGATGAATACTCCTTCAGCAGCCCCTTTGTTCCAGTCATGTGCCTGGAACAACCACTATCCAAGTACCATATAGGGGCATGGTAACTTGGATTCACCTGCAATACAGAATTACTTACCCTTAGAACCCAAGTAAGTCTTGGGTCCTTGGTTCAGGTTAGCCTTAATAAAGTTATCATAACCTCTTCTAACAGGTAGACTCTTATTCTTTATAACACTTGTGTTATACCAGCAGTCCAATGCAAAATGACCCCTCTTGCCACAGCACCAACATTCAAACTTATTGTATCTAGATCTAGATACATCCTTGTCAGAAGCATTTCTGTTCATTGCTGGTGCTGTTGCAACTTCTCCTACTGGTTTCTTAAAACCATAGGGCTTATGACCATAGGTAGGCCTGCTTGCCTTAACACCCTTGTTCTTCAGAACATTTGTCTTGATATGATCCTGAATGTCTTCATGATCATATATGTTAGAAGGCACTTTCTCCTTACCAAACCTTATGGGGACTGAAAGGTTTAGTGGCTGAATAGGGGCTTTGCCTTTCTTCTTGAATCTGCCAGCCCTGGAGTTACCCTTAAATCCTAATCCAGCCTTACCCTTCTGAGTGACAAATTCATCTATCAAGGGTAAGACAGATTTTGGCTTAGAGTAACTAGCCACTAAATCCCTTTCAATTCTAAGTCTGTCCTCCAGACTCTTTACTTGATCATTAGTATAATTAATTGTGCCCATCTGAATAATAGTTATATTCTTCAGCTTGGCAATTTCAGCTAACTTTTGATCAAGGACTTTTTCTAACTCAGTTGTTGTAACCCTTAGATCAGCAATTTCTTGAGCCTGTGATTTAACCAGGTTCTTGCTTTTCTTAAGGGCCTGCAACAAGTCCCCATACTTGTCTATCAATTGATAGACATCTCCTTCAGATCCAGATGCATCTTCATCACTTGATGCAGATGTAGCTGATTCTTCACTTGTACTACAAACATATGTACTGGAAGGACAGTTTACCTCATTAGGACCAGACTGATTCTGGCATAGGTCCTCTTCTAATCTAGTCATCAAACCCATGCATTGATGTTCATTGATGGAGTCTAGCAACTGCATAAACTCCTCTTCCTCAGATGCAGCATATAATCCAATATATGCTTCAGCTTCAGATCCTGATTCTGAAGTTGACTGGTCTGACAGACTTTTATCTTTCTTTGCTACAAAGGATTTCTCCTTCTTGCCTTTCTGATAAGTCTTCTTCTTTTCTGAAGATTCCTTCCTTTTGTCAGGACAATCAGCCACTACATGTCCAGGCCTATTGCAACAATAGCAGACAATCTTTGAAGTAGTGGCTTTGCTGGGCTTTGACCTGCTTTTCTCTTTCCTAGATGACCTTCTTTTCTGATAATAGTCATCTACTTGCTGTGATGAGGAAGGCCTAGACTTCCATTGCTTCTTTTTCAAGAACCTTTGAAATTGCCTAGTGAATGCAGCAAAGTCTGCATCTGAATCACTGCTGACTGAACCCCTATCTGAATTTTCAGAACTACCTTCTTCAACTTCCTTAGGAGGAGATGGTGATTTCCTCCTATTCTTTCTGGTGGCTTCAGCATTAAATGCCACAGTCTTTTCTCTATGCTCTCCTCTTGAGTTTCTTTCCTCCTCCTTCCTTACCATAAGTTGCATTTCATAGGATAGCAACTTTCCAAACAGAGTTGGAGGAGATATCTCTGCCAATTTTGCCACTTCTCTTATGGCACAGATCTTTGTATCCCAATCCTTTGATAAGGATCTTAAGAATTTGTCATTCAGTTCATAGGTACTGAAGACTCTTCCATAGGAAATTAGCTCATTCACAATTCTATAGAATTTCTTATAGCACTCAGTTATGCTATCAGATTTTCCTTGTCTAAAACTTTCATACTCCTGATTTAGCATAGATTTTCTGTCCAGCCTTACTTCTTCTGATCCCTCCATGTAGACAATCAATGTGTCCCACATCTCCTTGGAGGTCTTGCAGTGAATCAGATTCTGAAATGTTGAATCATCTATGGCACTGACAATGATGTTTTGTGCCCTTTTGTCCATGGTTGCCAAGATGATTTCATCCTTGGTCATTTCAGAATAAGTTTTTGGTGTTTGGATATTTGCATCAAGAACAGATATCTTCATTGGTATGAAGGGGCCTTCCTGTACTGTGATGTAAATCCTTGGGTCAGATGCTTCCATAAACAATCTGACTCTTTCTTTCCAGATCCCAAAGATTTCCTTCTTGCATATGGGTAATTTCATTGACCCTAGCTCCTTATGATTCTCTCCAGAACCCATCTTCTTGATTCTTGAATCTGCCTATCAGATCTACCTCAGACTGTTAAGTCCTTTTTGAGGAACCTCCCTCTGATACCACTTGATAGTTTAACTTTCAAGGCAGCCTAAACACCTAGAGGGGGGGGGGTGAATAGGTTCTGCTTCTCTTTCTAAAACTTCTAGACAGAATTCAATTTATTAACTAATATAAAAACACAGCAATCACAGAAAACAAAACATCACAGATTGCACTATGTTTTATAGTGGTTCCCCAAGGTCTGGGTACATCCACTTTCCCCCTTCACCTATCTAGCTGTATGCTAGATTCGGCCAAACTTCCACTTATCTCAGATCAATAGATCTTACAACTCAGAACCCAACTGGTTCCTACAACTCAGGCACAACTGCCCTACCTCAGCCTTGCCCCAAGGCCTACAACTCAGAGAATATCCTTCTCCTACACTCAGGCAATCAGCCCTACCACTCAGAGTTCAACACTCCTACACTCAGCCTTTATAACATAGGCTTACAACTCAGATCTGTATAAACAGATCCTACAGAAATATAGAAAAGATTGTTTAAATTGTCTTGCCAAGTTGAGAGAGAAAAGGCAATGACAATTCTTAATCAGCTGATGCAATCAACTATTTCTTAGCCTTCTTCAAAGCTTCTTGAAAATGTACTTAGCTGAGTTGATTCCAAACAGCTTCTTGAGAATCCACTGGTGGATTCTTTCTTCTTCTTCAAATTCTGACTTGATCTCTCTCTATCCAGAACTTTGAATGATTCTTCTGAATTCTGATTAGAACTCTTCTTAGATCTACCCTTAGATAGTCTTCTTAGATCTCCCGGAGAAGATCTTCTTAAGTGCCTAGCACTTTCTTGAAATGAGTAGAATGTAATCCTTCTCCACTTTCTGATCCAATGTATTTCAAAGGGTCAGTTCTATATGTTGTTCATCCTTTTCTCCTTCTGAATCTGTCTATTTATAGACATTCTTCATGGTAACCGGCTGATCCGATTTCTAACCGTTTTCTGACAAGTCTGACAACTTCAGTTAACTGGTGATAACCCACAGCTGTCAAGTCTTCAAACAAGTCCTGTGCCTTAGTGTTGAAACAGTCTGTCAGAAAGTGTCGAGACCATCTGTCTATTTGTGTCGACACAATTGACTTTGGTGTCGACACTGCCTTCAGTGATGTCGACTAAATTGCCTTTGTGTCGACACATCTTCTTCTGAAAATAACTTGGTCTTTGACTCTGCAGTGTGTCGACACAAGTCCTGTGTGTCGACACAGTTGTTGTAGAATCATAACTTTAGTAAGTGTTGACTTAGCCTTCAGGTGTCGACACATTCATTTTTTAGCTTTGCTATAATGTGTCGACTTACTCACTATGTGTCGACACATTCTGCTGGTGACGACAAACTTGTGGTCGACTATTTTCTTCTGTGTCGACATATTCAGATGATGTCGACAAACTTGAGATCGACTATACTCTTCAGTGTCGACGCATTCTCCCAATGTTGAGGTCGACGTTTTTCTTCTGTGTCGACACAATTTCCCAGTGTTGTGTCGACTTACTTCTTCTGTGTCGACACAATTTCCCAGTGTTGTGTCGACTAACTTCTTCTGTGTCGACACTTTTTCCCAGTGTTGTTGTAGACTATGTTATGTGTCGACACTTTTTCCCAGAGTAGTGTCGACTTACACCTTCTGTGTCGACACACTTTCCCAGTGCTGTGTCGACAACTTTCTTCTATGTGACGACACATGTTCCTTTGTGTCGACACTTGGACTTAGAATTTTTTCTGTAAACTTTAACAATTCTTTACCTGCACATGTCAACTCAAAACAACATCAAATACAACATGATGTATATCATTGAGCTAGGTTGGGCTTCTTCAAATCAGGTACACATTTTCCAATGTACCCAACACCGGCGCCCACCTTTGGGACCATCGGGCTGGGCTCGCCGCCGCCGAACTCACCGGCTCGCGGACATAAAGGGAAGGAGGCTGAAGACATCCCCGTCCCCACCTTTGAGCTGGTCACCACTCCAGGCGCTCGCCTTCCGGGTTGCGGAAAGACCCTTATCTATGCTCTCACTCGGTCTCTTCAAGGACAGTCGAGTTCTTCCCGCCAGCCACACCTCTAGGGTGCATTCACCTCGCATGGTTAGCTGGATTGTTAGCCATATTTTGGACCTCGGGTTCCTTGCTTGAATTGATTTATCATCGCAGGACTTCCTGGACAGTCTGAAGCTGAGGAATCCTCCGATCCAGGGGGCTATTCGCCACCTCCTTCCCCCAACGTGCTGGAAAGCTTCCTGGATGCATCCATAGAGCCTACCGAGATGAGGAGGCAAACCATCGGGATCCTCAGGAAGTACGGCCTCGCGCTGCGCAAGATCCAAGAGGAGAGGGTCGTTGACGAGCAGCGTCTGCGCGCGCTGGAGCGGGACTACGTGCTGCTGGCGGATGAGGTGAGGCGCGGCTTGGCAAGCGGGATGACTTCCCCAGGACCCCTCATGGATCGGATTCAGGAGAATCTGCGCTTCATTCATAAGGACCTAGAGCTGGTCCGCGAGTTTAACAACCCTCGCCGACCACCAGGAATGGGGACGCGAGGCCAGGGTAGATGAAAATGGCTCCTTAGCTGATCTTACCGGCACTCGCCCCCTAAGCCCCCAGCTCTCGCATATTATGATGATAATTTCTCCCCTGTTGTATTTCTTGAGCATTTGATATTGCTGTGTAATAAGTTTAACTATTTTTTAAATCTGATATCCAATATTTGTTACTCGCAAATTACGTTGTGATTCAGACTCGGTTCGCATTAGGGTAGAGCAGGTTGCAGAGGTCTAGCGAGTCGGGACCCGCGAGCTAGATTGGGGCAGTCGGCTCGGCAGGTTAAATTTACTTTCTATAAATAGGACCTCTTACCTACCCTTGGCAGATAACATTTATTGCCAGCTTATACCCCCTTTTTTGTTCTTCTCGCCACTTGCACTAGCTCCGAGATCTATAGAAATGGGCAAGACACGACCCGACGCCGATGGACGGTCAAAGTGCGCTAAACAGTTTTCAGAATACCCTTTCTTTGACGGGAATACCACAGAGGAGGAGCTTAACGCTTTCGTGGCGGACTGTCCCACCAGGGTTTACCGCGCGCCAGACTAGGCGAGGTGAGGCGATCAACGCCGCCTTAATCGACGAATTCTCCTTCCCCTTCTCGCATTTCGACGTGGCGTTGCGCCTGCCCCTCCGGTCGGAGGTCCTCCAGGTGCTGAAGTACTCTGGGGCCATCCCAACGCAGATGAACCCAAACACGATCGTCATGCTTGTAGCTTTCGCGAGCTTCCTTCGGAAGGAGCGGATTGAATTCAATCTCGTTGTCTTCCAAAAACTCTTCATCTATCGCGCCACCAATGACGAGGTCTCTTTCTTTACCGACTCGTAGCTCAAGGTGCGCGAGACGACCAACAAGAACCATAACTGGTTCGCGAAGTTCGTCATCATCAAGGGCAAACTCGGCAACATACCCTTCTCGCCAATCCAGTAGGGCGAGGTGTATCGGCCGCCGACCCTGACGGGCGACGACGCTAGCCTCCACCAATTCTTTCTGCATAAAGATTTCGAGGTCGCCTTCCTGCGATGGGGCCTCGACTCGCTCCCGCCAGTTCTACCTAGCAAAGGTATGATTTGTTACTATTACTTTCACTGTGGGCTAACTCAGATCTTTTCTAACAGTTACTTTGCAGGGGAGCGGTTGATCCCGGTGAACCCGCTCCCGCCAGTTCTACCTAGCAAAGGTATGATTTGTTACTATTACTCGCCTTTCTGCTGCTCGCTGGACCGGTCCAAATATTCAGGCGCTGTTTTGAACCGGAGCTAGGGTTTCCTTGGTGGGGCCCACAACGGTCATAATGTATGACCTACAGTATAAATACTGTTGTATTTCGATCTTTACACGTACGCAATACTACGAATACACAAGAAAGAAAACCGAGCCGCCGACGTGACCTAGATCGCGGATTTCTCTTCCGCCGTCGCCGTCGTCGCTCGGGAAGTAGTCGCCGCCGTTGATCGTGGATACCTCCTGATCCCCCGGCGACAGAAGCTTTGCCAAGCAACGCATCTCACGTGTCCTTCTTGAGATCCTTTGTCTCTTGGTTTGTAGATCGGGAATACCTTCCCTTTTCGAATCGATCGAGACGATTGATCCAAGGAAGACCGATGGTAGACCTTGCCAGCATAGCTACGAAGGTTGGATCTCTAAAGCTCAGCCGCCGCACTTCTTGCCGCCGCCGATCCCGAATGCCAAGCCGCCGCTCTTCTTGCCGCCGCCGGTTTCGTGGAGATTCATTCTAAGTGAGAGCTAAGGTCGTGGACTCTTCGTCTTCATCAAGAACGCGTCATCGAACGAAGAGGGACACCTAGCCTCCATAAGAAGTTTGTATATTTTATACATTCCATTTTAATTTTGTTGTAAAGGAACGTAGGTTCCTCGTTGTAAGGGTTGGGTGCAACCCGTGGAGGAGGAGTGGTGACTCCTTCGCTTGGAAGGGTTCCTTCCGTTAGTGTGTGGATTGGATTTCAATCCGGTTAGTGAAGTGACTGAGTCGTCCCTTGTTGGGAGATAGGTCGAAGGGGGAAAGTGGACGTACCCAAATCGGGGAACCACTATAAATTGTCTGTGTCTTTCTGTGCTGTGTTGTTTTGTTTATTTTTGCAGGTATAGTTTTAATTCCGCAAAAACGCTGCAAGACACCTATTCCCCCCCCCCATAGGTGAAGGTAGTTGGCACTAGGTGGACTTTCAAGTGGTATCAGAGGGAGGTTACTCATCAAAGGGGTTAACACCTCGAGTAAGTTCCTGCCACTAGTTTCAAGAAGAAGGCAGATATCTACTATGGACGGACTCAAGTACTCAGGCAAGATCCCAGTGTGCACCAGGCTAAACTTTCCTATCTAGAAGGAAAGGATTAGATTTTACATGGAAGCAGTCGACCCTCGACTCTTCATGGTCGTGAAGGAGGGACCTTATATTCCCACTAAGGCCTCCACCATTGATCCTACCAAAAAGGTGCCAAAGAAGCTTTCTGAAATGGACAAGGACGAGATGGTGCTGGTCGGACTTGACAAGAAGGCACAGAACATACTAATCAGCGCAGTCGATGACTCCATGATGCAGAACTTCTGCAACTACAGGACAGCCAAGGATATCTGGCACAGCTTGATTATCCTGATGGAGGGCACATATAAAGTGAGGGATGATCGGAGATCCCTCCTGAACCAGAAATATGAGGCCTTCAGGCAGGGGCCCAAGGAAGAGATCGGAGTTACCTTCGAGAACTTCCTCAAGATCGTCAATGCTCTCAAGGGATATGGAAGAGTGTTCACTGATGGTGAACTTAATGATAAATTCCTTAGGTCCCTTACTAAGGAATGAGACACGAAGATCTGCGCCATCCGAGAGTTTGGCAGATTAGCTGAAACTGATCCTCAGATACTCTTTGGGAAGCTCATGTCCTATGAGCTCCAGTTGAACACGAGGAAAGCTGAAGAAGAAGCAGAGAAGGCCGCAGCTAAGGAAAAGACTGTGGCCCTAAAAGCCATTCACTCCAGGAAGGGCAAGGGCGCGGCTTCATCCCGTGCGGGGAAAAAGGATGAGGAGGAAGACTCCGAGCCATGCTCCTCCAGCTCAGAGTTGTCTGAAGAAGACTTCTCCCTCATCACCCGAGAATTCAAGAAGTTCCTCAAGATGAGGAATCAAAGAAAGAGAGACGGCTCCTCCTCCAGAAATCAGAAGAAGAATTATTCTTCTGACATGTATGAATCAAAACCGAACAAACATCGTCATACTGACATCATTTGTTTTGGGTGCAATAAGCCAGGACACGTCGTGGCCGACTGCCATCAAGGCAAGAGAGAGAAGGGGAAGGGAGAAGAGCACGGAACCTCTAGAGATAAAAAGAAGGAGAGGAGCTACATCGCCAAAAAGTCAAAGACACTAAGTGAGTCTGATTCCTCAGACTCCAGTGATGATGAGGAAGCCTACTTCGGGCTGGTGGGTCGCTCTGACTCAGAAGGAGAATGCCCCCCATTCACTGGGAAGGTAAAAGCTCGTACCCCCCTCTCCGACTCTGACTATGAGTCTCTTGATGATGATCTCGAGGACAGCCCATCTGCCCGAGAAGCTGAGCTCCTCGAAAAGTATGAGCTTCTGCTCAACACCTTCGAGGAATGCCGCAAGAGATTGAGGGCTCAGAAAAAGGAAGTCAAATTCCTTAAGGTCGAGGGTGTCTCCCTAAGGAAGGAGATCACTAGCTAGATTTCTCTCCGACAGGAGCACCTGGACCTGATCTCTAAGCACGCAGAGTCTCTAAGTCTCTTTGACCTTAAACAGGAAGAGATCAATAAGTT
Source organism: Platanthera zijinensis (assembly GCA_039513925.1). Taxonomy (NCBI): domain Eukaryota; kingdom Viridiplantae; phylum Streptophyta; class Magnoliopsida; order Asparagales; family Orchidaceae; genus Platanthera; species Platanthera zijinensis. The sequence goes on from CM077079.1 coordinate 231,307,605, forward strand.
GGAAGAATAACTTACGGCAGAAAAGAAGATTGTCCAAAGCTTCTCTATGCCAAAGACTGTTCTTCCACTGGTTGATACCTTCTCTGCTCAGGCTAAGGGGGATGGCTTGGGGCATGTGGGTGTGCCTGGTAAATCATCCAGGAGAAACAAAAAGCAGAGGAGAAATAAGGCTGCTAAGAAGGCCTCTACTACAAAAAAGGGAAAGGCCCCACTCAACCCTGTGGTATTCAGGAAGCCTGGCTATCCCTGCAATGAACAGGACTTTGAGTCAACCTATAGCCACTTCTTCCGGCCCTCGGTTGAAAAGCCCAAGAGCGGGTATGAGGGGTGAGCCTTCCCCCGCAACTTTGGCGAGAGTGTCTTCAAGGCACCTTATGAGGAAGTTCAAATGGAGGATTATGGCCACTTCTCTAGCGGCCATAATAGGAAGCAGGCACCCAAGGCCAAGCCTATTACACTGAGAAACCAGGAGGTGAAGAAATCATGCGACTGTTGTCATCATGATGCCTCCACCTCCAGGTCCAAGGCCCCGGCTGAACCTTCCGTTCCAAGGGTGAAGCAGATGCCTAGGAGAAAGTATAACAGATTTAACTGCTGGTGCTGTGGCAAAGTTGGTCACTTTGCGGTGGATTGCTGGTTTAATCCGAGGAATAACGAGACTCCTCATGTTGGCAATGCGAGGCAGACCACTCGTAGGGCTAACCATCCGAGGGGGAGTATGCTAACGAGGAATCTAGGACCCAAGTTCGATTGGGTTCCTAAGGGAAATTAATTCTGTTTTGCAGGAATGTCCAAAGGCCACCAAAACTCCCATATGGTACTTGGACAGTGGATGCTCCCGACATATGACCGAGACAAGAAGCCTGCTGCGTGATTACTCTCCAGTCGAGAATGGACCCAAAGTCATCTTTGGGGGATCAGATTGAGGAGTCACCAGGGGTTACGGTATGATTTCCAACGGTATAATTTCTATCACCAACGTGGCTTACGTTGAAGGGTTAAATCATAACCTGATCAGTGTAAGTCAGTTATGTGATAAAGGTTATGACGTTAAGTTCTGCAAGGATAAATGTCTGATAATATCGTGTGCCTCTTCGGAGACGGTATTAACAGACATTAGGAGCAGAAATATCTTCTGCTTAGATTTTCTTAGTTTAGATTCATCTACCCTCGTATGCCTAGTAGCAACAGGCAGTGCATCTCTTTGTGAACAATGGCACAAGAGATTGACACATATTAATTCAAGACAATTAGTATGTTGTTTTCTAAAAACTTAGTAAGGGATGCTCCCATCATTAAGTGCATCAAAGATAGCCCCTGTCCTGCATGCTAGAAGAGCAAACAGACTCGGGCTACCTTTAAGGGCATCGTTGACAAAGACTCCTCCAGATGTCTTTATCTTCTGCATATGGACTTGTTTGGTCCAATGCAAGTTCATAGCTTGGGAGGCAAGTCTTATACGCTAGTGATTGTTGATGATCACTCTCGGTTTACTTGGGTGTTCTTCTTAAAACACAAGTCTGATATGTTTGACATCTTCACCAGTTTTGTCAGGCAGATTCAGAACGAACTTAACTGCTCGGTGGTCAAAATCAGAAGTGACCATGAAACAGAGTTCGAGTCTGGTGCTATGACAGAGTTCTGTGAAAAACTTGGTATCTTTCATGAGTTTTCCTCCCCGCACATTCCTCAGCAGAATGGAGTTGCGGAGAGGAGAAATAGAACGCTCATTGAAGCCTGCACGACAATGTTGAATGACGCTTCTCTCCCAGAATATTTCTGGGCAGAGGCTGTCAATACGGCGTGTCATGTACAAAACCGGGCTTTGATCAACAAGAGTCATCATAAGACGCCTTATGAGCTACTGAAAGGCAGGAAGCTAACCATGTCCTATTTTAGGATCTTTGGCTGCAGATGTTATGTACTGAATAACGGGAAGTACCCGCGTACTAAGTTTGGTGAAAAATGCTTCGAAGGCATATTCATGGGCTATAGTAGACATAGCCGGGCTTATAGGGTTTTCAATAAGAAAACCCTAGTGGTAGAGGAATCAATAAATGTTGTATTTGATGAAGGAAGCTTGCTTATTGCAATTCTTCCAGTGGTTTTCTTGAAGATGCAGGTACAAGAATCGAACAGCTACACCTGGATGAGCCCGATAAAGATGCAACTCCAAAGTACATCAAGGTCTCCACCTCAACACCGATCGGAGATGATGACGGTCAGGATGGAGTAGTCCTCCCTGAAGAGGAAGGAGCCCCAGAAAATGCTAGAGCACCTGATGCACGACTACTAGAGCTCCGACACGTGAGGGATCATCCCAGAAATCAAATCATCGGAGATCCTCGAGACGGTGTCAGAACTCGCCGAGGTATACTTAACGAGTTTCTGCATTTTAGCTTCCTATCGTAGGTTGAACAAAAGAAGTTCGACGAAGCAAACAAAGACGCGTCTTGGATATTGGTCATGCAAGATGAGCTGCATCAATTCGAACGATGCAACGTCTGGATGTTGGTTCCCAGACCAAAGACGCAGAACGTGATTGGCACCAAGTGGATCTTCATAAACAAGCTGGATGAACACGGGGTCATCATCAAGAACAAGGCCAGACTGGTGCCTCAAGGATACAGACAGGAGGAGGGGATCGACTTCGACCAAACGTTTGCGCCGGTTGCAAGGCTCGAGGCAATCAGACTGTTTCTAGCATATGCCTCTCACAAAGGATTCACAGTCTATCAGATGGACGTGAAATCGGCATTCTTGAATGGAGACCTGAAAGAGGAAGTATACGTCGCTCAACCCCCAGGTTTTGTCAATCCTACTTATCCTAATCATGTATACTTTCTTAATAAAGCTCTATATGGCTTAAAACAAGCTCCACGAGCTTGGTATGAGACTCTGTCTAGTTTTCTTCTTGAGAACAAGTTCTCTAGAGGAAAAATAGATAAGACATTGTTTCTTAGGGAAGTCAAAGGCAAGATCTTGCTAGTGCAAATCTATGTTGATGACATTATATTCGGCTCAACGGATAACAATCTTTGCAAAAAGTTTTCTAAACTTATGCAAGGAAAGTTTGAAATGAGCAGTATGGGAGAGCTAAAGTATTTCTTGGGACTTCAAGTGAAACAGTCTGAGGATGGAATTTTCATTTCTCAGACGAAGTTCACAAATGAACTCCTCAAGAAATTCGGAATGGAGAATGCAACCTCTATGAGGACTCCAATGGGATCCACTATGTCTCTGGATAAGGATGAGAAAGAGAAACCTTTTGATGAAACCAAATACAGAAGCATTATTGGATCCCTGCTCTACCTTACTGCAAGTAGACCGGATATTATGTTCTCCACATGTGTTTGTGCCAGATATCAGGTGAACACTAAGGAATCTCACTATGTCGCTGCAAAGCGAATTCTTAGATACCTTAAGGGTACACCTAATCTTGGCTTGTGGTACCCGAGAAACAATGATGTCGAGCTAATATGCTTTTCAGATGCTGACTTTGCAGGAAGCAGGGATGATCGAAAAAGCACTTCCGAGACGTGTCAATTCCTCGGAAGAAGGCTTATATCATGGAATAGTAAGAAGCAGAATTGTGTTGCAACCTCCAAAGCTGAATCTGAGTATATCTCAGCAGGCAGCTGTTGCGCACAACTACTATGGATCAGAAACCAGTTAGCAGACTATGACCTTCAGTTCAAGGAAGTACCAATGTACTGCGACTCCTCCAGTGCAATTGCCATTGCGAACAATCCGGTATCGCACAGCAGGACGAAGCATATTGAAGTGCGCTACCACTTCATTAGGGAGCACGTGGAAAACAAAGACATCTCTCTCTACTATGTCCCCACGGATAAGCAGATTGTAGATATTTTCACAAAGCCCCTAGACGAGGCCAAGTTCAGTCTCTTCAAAACTGAACTGGGGATGCTAAACTATGAGAAATGAAGACTACAGAAGCTCCAGGCTCGTGCATCTAGGGGGAGCATCCGCAAGAAACTCAAGTGTAAGCCCAAATGCAAGAACTGAGGGGGAGCATTGTGGCAAGTGCTAAAGTCCCAGATTTGTAGAAGCCAAAAAGTGGGAGATTGCCCTCTCGACTAAGGTGTTAAGGGCTAAGGTGCTCTCGCAAAGTATACTCCAAATGCTCTAAAGATAATGGTATGGAAATTCTTTCTCAACTGATTATTCAGTTTATGTTTTTCTTCCATCCGTTATATTCACTTTAGCTTGTAGAGTTTAGGCTTCTTCAAATAGGTGGAGATTGTTGGGTATTGTATCCACAATGTACCTGATTTGAAGAAGCCCTTGGACCAGCTAAGGTGAATTGACATTGTATTTGATCATTTGTCTTCAAGTTGTGCTTGCAGTTATTCCTCGCTAAGTACACACCAATGTCAGGGTGTAGTAGGTCAATATACACGGGTCTGCGCAACGTAATCCCTCGTTGAGTAGATCAGTGTGTTGGCTTACGCGTACTCTCTCTATTGGAGTGTACTTATTTACAAGTACAGGGCTGTGATAGATCAAGAGCAGTCAAGGAGCAAGGATGGGCCAAAGAGCAGCTCACGGGTAAAAAGACGAAAAATCGTCTAAGAAGAAATCGTCGAGAATCACTAAGTGATTCTCGCCGATTCGACGAGAATCTCGCCGAATCGTCGAGAATCACTCGCTGATTCTTGCCGATTGCAGCCGGCTGTCTCAACGCCGTCTTGATTTCTGCTTAAGGCAGAATCGTCGAGAATCACTAGTTGATTCTCGCCGAATCGACGAGAATGACTTTGCATTCTCGTCGATTCGTCGAGAATGAATGTTGATTCTCGCCGATTCTTTCCGGATGGCTAGATCTTCAGCCAGAATTCTGCCAAGTAGAATTCGGCGAGAATCATAAGTGATTCTCGCCGATTCGTCGAGAATCACCAATGATTCTCGCCGAATTTGCCTTAGGCGAATTTCTGCTGCTCGCTGGACCGGTCCAAATATTCAGGCGCTGTTTTGAACCGGAGCTAGGGTTTCCTTGGTGGGGCCCACAACGGTCATAATGTATGACCTACAGTATAAATACTGTTGTATTTCGATCTTTACACGTACGCAATACTACGAATACACAAGAAAGAAAACCGAGCCGCCGACGTGACCTAGATCGCGGATTTCTCTTCCGTCGTCGCTGTCGTCGCTCGGGAAGTAGTCGCCGCCGTTGATCGTGGATACCTCCTGATCCCCCGGCGACAGAAGCTTTGCCAAGCAACGCGTCTCACGTGTCCTTCTTGAGATCCTTTGTCTCTTGGTTTGTAGATCGGGAATACCTTTCCTTTCCGAATCGATCGAGACGATTGATCCAAGGAAGACCGTTGGTAGACCTTGCCAGCATAGCTACGAAGGTTGGATCTCTAAAGCTTAGCCGCCGCACTTCTTGCCTCCGCCGATCCCGAACGCCAAGCCGCCGCTCTTCTTGGCGCCGCCGGTTTCGTGGAGATTCATTCTAAGTGAGAGCTAAGGTCGTGGACTCTTCGTCTTCATCAATAACGCGTCATCGAACGAAGAGGGACACCTAGCCTCCATAAGAAGTTTGTATATTTTATACATTCCATTTTAATTTTGTTGTAAAGGAACGTAGGTTCCTCGTTGTAAGGGTTGGGTGCAACCCGTGGAGGAGGAGTGGTGACTCCTTCGCTTGGAAGGGTTCGTTCCGTTAGTGTGTGGATTAGATTTCAATCCGGTTGGTGAAGTGACCGAGTCGTCCCTTGTTGGGAGATAGGTCGAAGGGGGAAAGTGGACGTACCCAAATTGGGGAACCACTATAAATTGTCTGTGTCTTTCTGTGCTGTGTTGTTTTGTTTATTTGTGCAGGTATAGTTTTAATTCCGCAAAAACGCTGCAAGACACCTATTCCCCCCCCATAGGTGAAGGTAGTTGGCACTAGGTGGACTTTCAAGACCTCGCCATCTCTTACCAGTAGAGGCTAGACCACTCGCAGCGCTTGACCCGCAACCTCCCTGCTCGCGTGCGGGATCTCCTGCCCCTCTTTTTAGAGGCCTGCTCAAGGCCTGAATCATCCAAGTAAAAACTCGGTGGGGGGGGATTTTCATCGCCAAGGACAGCCCCATGCATTCCTACTCGCCTGGTAGTTCTTGCGCCTTCCCTCAAGAGCTAAATGCAAGCGGAAGGTGAGGTTCGGCTCGCCTTCCTATTATCGACGCAGACGAGGGTACCCCTTCAGCGAGATCTACCCCCGACCGAGTCGACTCGCTCCCTTGCCTTGTTGCTTTGTCGAGCGATGACCATCCCTTTCTTCTTAGCGAGATCTCGACTTGCCACATGCTGACCCTCTGAGTATTTCTGGGTATGACACTTTGTTCCCTCGTGACCTTCTGTTCTGCCAACTAGTGGCACTGGGATTTTTTGGAGGTCAACTTGGGAGACTCCATCGAATGACACCCAGCCCTACCAGCTAGTGAGAGTCTGGCAGCGGGATCTGCTTGTGGTCAACATGTCAAAGCCTTCTCCAAGATGTCAACTGGCCCTGCCGGCTATTGAGAGCCCGATCAGCGGGACCATCTGAGGGTTAACATATCTAAGCCACCTCCAAGAGGTCTACCCGCCCTGCCGGCTAATGAGAGCACAGTGAGCGGAACCATCTTGAAGTTAACTTTCCAAATTTCACTGAGTGACTTCCAGCCCTGCTAGCTAGTGAGAGCCTGGTTAGCGGGATATGCTCGGGATCAACATGTCAAAGGCTCCTCCAAGATGTTAACCGGCTCTGTCGGCTAATGAGAGCCCGGTCAGCGGGACCATCTGGGGGATAACATGTCTAAGCCAGCTCAAAGAGGTTTACCTGCCCTGCCGGCTAATGAGAGCCCGGTAAGCGGAACCATCTTGACGTTAACTTTCCAAATTCCACCGAGTGACTTCCAGCCCTACCAGCTAGTGTGAGCTTGGTCAGCGGGATATGCTCGAGATCAATATGTCAAATCCCTCTCAAAGATGTCAACCGGCCCTGCCGGCTAATGAGAGTCCGGTCAGCGGGACCATCTGGGGACTAACATGTCTAAGCCACCTCTAAGAGGTCTACCTGCCCTGCCGGCTAATGAGCCCGGTCAGCGAAACCATCTTGAGGTTAACTTTCCAAATTCCACCGAGTGACTTCCAGCACTGCTAGCTAGTGTGAGCCTGGTCAGCGGGATCTTCTCAGGATCAACATATTAAATCCCTCTCTAAGATGTCAACCGCCCCTGCCGGCTAAAGAGAGCCTGGTCAGCTGGACCATCTGGGGACTAACATATTTAAGCCACCTCCAAGAGGTCTACCTGCCATGCCAGCTAATAAGAGCCCGGTTAGCGGAACCATCTTGAGGTTAACTTCTCAAATACCACTGAGTGACTTCCAGCCCTGCCAGCTAGTGTGAGCCTGGTCAGCGGGATCTGCTCGGGATCAACATGTCAGACCCTCTCCAAGATGTCAACCGGTCCTGCCGGCTAATGAGAGCCCGATCAGCGAGACCATCTGGGGGCTAACATGTCTAAGCCACCTCCAAGAGGTCTACCTGCCCTGCCGACTAATAAGAGCTCGGTCAGCGGAGCTATCTTGAGGTTAACTTTCCAAATTCCACTGAGTGACTTCTAGCCCTGCCAACTAGTGAGAGTCTGGTCAGCGGGATCTGCACCGGATTAACATGTCAGACCCCTCTCCAAGATGTCAACCGGCCCTGCCGGCTAATGAGAGCCCGGTCAGCGGGACCATCTGGGGGATAACATGTCTAAGCAACCTCCAAGAGGTTTACCTGCCCTGCTAGATAATGAGGGCCTGTCAGCGGAGCCATCTTGAGGTTAACTTTCTAAATTCCATCGAGTGACTTCCAGCCCTGCCAGCTAGTGAGAGCCTGGCAGCGGGATCTGCTCGGGATCAACATATCAAAGCCTCCTCTAAGACGTCAACCGACGCTGCCAGCTAATGAGATCCCGATCAGCAGGACTATCTGGAGCTAACATGTCTAAGCCACCTCCAAGAGGTCTACCTGCCCTGTCGGCTAATGAGAGTCTGGTCAGCGGATCCATCTTGAAGTTAACTTTCCAAATTCTACCGAGTGACATCCAGCCCTACCAACTAGTGTGAGCCTTCTCAGCGGGATCTGCTCGGGATCAATATGTCAGACCCCTCTCTAAGATGTCAACAAGCCCTGCCAGCTAATGAGAGCCCGATCAGCCGGACCATCTGGGGGCTAACATGTCAAAGCCACCTCCAAGAGGTCTACCTGCCCTGCCAGCTAATAAGAGCCAGATCAGCGGAGCCATCTTGAGGTTAATTTTCCAAATTCCACCTAGTGACGTCCAACCCTACCACCTAGTGTGAGCCTGGTCGGCGGGACCTGCTTGGGATCAACATGTCAGACCCCTCTCCAAGATGTCAACCGGCCCTATCAGCTAATGAGAGCCCGGTCAGCGGGACCATCTGGGGTCTAACATGTCTAAGCCACCTCCAAGAGGTCTACCTGCCCTGCCGGCTAATGAGAGCCCGGTTAGCGGAGCCCTTGAACTGTTCTTTCATTTGAGCTTCCATAGCATTAACCTTAGTTTGCAATTTTGTCTCCCCATTTCTGACTTCTTTAAGGACTTAATCAACCAAAGAATTAGAATAATAGACCATCTGAGCATCAAAATGAGTCATCGCTTCATTTTGGGAATGGATAAATGTTTTGGAATTTTCATCCACATTCTTGAGAACGTAAAGGTTGCATTTCAGCCCAGCCATCGTGTGAACAATGGCTTGACCACACCTTGCACAAACCAAGAATCCAACCTTGAATACAGTTTATCAAACCATACATTGATCTCAGCAAGGCCGTTGTTCATATCTCATTCTATCTTTTTCACTTTCTTCAGTACTTTCTGCAGAGATAAGTAAAATTTAGCTTGATGTCTGGCCATCATGGCTTCAATAGACTTTAGTAGAGAACTTTCTGAACTTGTACTTGGAAGATCTGCAGTTAGAGGTCCTGGGAAAGAGGGAATATCTATGCGGTCCTCAGATTCACTAGATGACTCTGCCATAGGGGAAATATGAGATGCACCCAACCTTGCGGGCTCCTGACTCTCTTGGACAGGAGGACGCACCTCTACATCTCCTTCCTCATCAGAAATGTTTACAATCTCTTCCTCTTCAACTGGGGGTCCACCAGGAATTTTTGCAATACTTTTCTGAAGGTTGCGGATAAACCTATCAACTTGCATAGAAACCGAGATCAACGACTGAACCGGCTTCGCCTCAAACACAGCAGGAAGAATCTCCGGGAGACTTACAATCAAATTCTCTGTGGAAACAAGCTCAGAAGAATCATTTACATTATCAGCAGCTGGGTCAACATCATTTTCATTATCAGTAGTTGTAAGATCCTCATCAGCATCCTCAACAAAATCAGCAGCAGCCATCTCATCATCAGCATCAACATCAAGATCAAAAGCAATCAGAAATCATCAACAACTATCTCATCCTCAGCCTCATCGGGCACAATCTCAGCAGCAGCGCAATCTATATCAGTAATCTCAGTGTGAACGTCATCTGTCTCTACAACTGAACCTTGTACTACTAAATCTAGAGCATCTGGCTCTTGAGGAACATGAACCTCAACAAGCTAAACCATTGCATCTAGAGCATCTGAAACTGGAGAAGAAGGAACAACCAAGGGTACTTGCACATCAGTAATCACTTGGGGTTCACCAGACTCCCCCTCAATTCCTACACTCAAGCTTTTAGGAATTTCATGGGGGGCTAGGAGTAGGAATTCTTTCCTCAGGCACTTCCTCCATTTCTACCTCAGGCAAGTCTTGAAGACCATCTTGCCTTGGGATTCTTCTTTCCCATCTAGAGAAGATAATGGAATCAATTTTCTTCAGGTGGTGAATTAGTACTCCTTTGGTCATGTCAAATGTGTCTCTGTCCAGCTGATTCAAGTATAGACTAATTATCCGACCAAAGTTTGGTGCTCGCAGACTGTCCATGATCCTTCTAAATAGCACTGCTCCCCAATCAATTCTCTTCTAGCATATGATGGCTACTAGAATTTTGAATATTTCTGAGAACAGATAATCATGAAAACCAGTCTTACACAATAGAACTTTGCCAAGAATGTCTGAAATAAGTTTTAGTTCGTCGTTCATCCCTTTGCTCTTGACAGCTTTAGTTCCTCTTGGTAGACCGCAAAATAACAGAGCTCAGGTGAAGTCATCCTCTTCAAGCTGATAAGTCTCTTCACAAGCTGGAAGCCGTAAGAACCATGTGAGGAGCGAAGCCTTTACTTTTACTCTGACTTGTCTTACTTTGCTCTATTACTATGTCTTCTCTGCGGAGCTTTGCATTTTGGTAGAACTCCAGAACATCCTTGTCCAGCACCTTGTCGGCCGGTTCCAACATGAGTATGACGTTTCGGAATTCATCTGTAGTCGTAGCGAACCCAGTTCGAACAAGTTCTCCACCTACGAACAAGCCACTGGTACCTCGAGGAGCCATGAAGAACAACAGAAGAAACAATGGCGAATCACACTAGAGACGACGGAGTCGCTGCTGTCGCAAAAGATGAATCAACGGAAGAAGACAATCTACGGAATCTGGACAGCTCTTTCGACGACGTGTACGTTTTACCCCTAGAACTTTATATATAAATATTTAAAGTTTTAAGATGAGGGAAATTGGCGCGTACCTGAAACCGGCGACTCTTCAGATCCAATAAAAAAAGTGACCTAAGTATGATTCGTCGAAATTCCACGAAAGCCGAGCAAAATTCGTCAAATATCGCTGAGTTTTGTCGTGGAAACTTGCATTATCTCGATGAATCGACGAGTTCCTACGAGTGATTCTTGACGAAATTGACTTGGAAACTTTGTCTGCTTAGAGATGACTTCCCGAGAGACTTTCTGTCTCCTTAGCCATCTTCACGAGTCCTTGTTTAGCATGCTCAGTTCCATTTTGAAAAATGAGAACTTGGCCTTGTTTAGTGGTTTTGTGAATATGTCTGCGACCTGCTTATCCGTCGAGACATAGTTGATAGTTATGCCCTTATTCTCCATATGCTCCCGGATGAAATGATATCTAATTTCGATATGCTTTGTCCGGCTGTGAGAGACTGGATTATTTGCAATCGCTATCGTACTGGAGGAGTCACAAAACATCGGAATCTCCTTAAATTTCAAGTTGTAATCCTCAAGCTGATTCCTGATCACGAGAAGTTGTGCGCAATAACTACCAGCAGAGATGTACTCTGTGTTGGAACCCTAGTTTTGATTTGGGCAAGGATCACTATTAGGATGTTTAGATTGACCCAAAATGTATAGTCATGGGTCATAGGATTATTTCCAGGTTTGTTCCTTCAGAAAAATTCCAGAAAAGTTCAGTTTTGAAGTTCAAAAATTCAATATAGAAATTCTCCGAGCTCAGTTCAACGAACTCTGAGCTCAGTTCAACGAACTCTGAGCTCAGCTCAAAGAAAACTGTGAAACTCAGTTCAACGATTTTTGTAGTTCATATTCTCTGAGGTCAGCTCGACGAACTCCGAGCTGAGCTCGACGAACTCCGAGCTGAGATCAACGAACTCCGAGCCCAGTTTGAAGAAGCTTTAAAATTCAGTTTGGCAATTTCCTGTGCCGTTTTTCAGACAGATTTATTTACAGCTGGCAGATTTAATTAAGGCTTAACTGCAGGCATTTATAGCTCTCAGATTTAATGCTATATATTATTATCAAATATAGCCGTTTGGATGGCAGCATTAAATATGGAGTTAATTACAGAGATTAAATGTCAATTGATTTCTCAAGGCAGATTCCATTCTTGGGAATTGATCTAGCCATTCCAAGATAGAAAGAATTCAAATGTTTGAATTCTTCAGGCATTAAATATACAGATATTATATCTCATAGAGAACAATAAGAGTAATACAACCTCAACAAAAAAGAAGAGATAGAGAGAGAAAATTCAAGAAGGCTTTTTCTCTCACAAAAGAAGAACTCAGCTAAAAGTTTTCACACAGCAAATCAACATCATCTTCTTCATCTGCTATAGGATTTTCAAGAGACAATCAATCAATATCAGTCTAAAAGCTTGTTGGAGAGCAACATCAATCTGAAGGCCTATCACCCTGAAGCAAAGCCTCAACCACCTGAATCAATTCAGTATCTCAGGGGGAGCATTTGCTACCATCAAATCCACAAGAGTCTTCTCAGTTGTATAATTAAGAAAGAGAAGGCATAATCACTCTCTCATCCCCCCACTGTATAAAGGGTTCTCTACTCACTTCAAAAGTGATTCCTGGTTGCAAGTCACCTAAGCAAAAGACTTGAGGTTTGGTTTTTGAGCACCTAATCAAAAGCTCATTGGTGACAGTCACTTGATCAAAACCTATTAGTGGATTCCTACCACGGTGATAGAAGAGTGGATGTACCCAGGTTGGGGAACCACTATAATCCGTGTGTTGTCTGTATTGCTTTCTCTTCTCTTTTCTTTTTTTTGTGTTGTGCTCACTCTTTTATATAACATATTTATTTAATTAGAGTAAATAAGATCTATCCCCTTCCTTTCAATTGGTATCAGAGGGAAGTTCCTTTGGTTATACAGGCTAACACCTGAACCAAAACGATCTGATAGATCTTATTTTTCTTAAGAGTCTTTCATGGCATAAAATGAAGAATTTTCAAGCACCAGACCTCCTATGTGCAATCTAGATAAGCTTGCACTATGGAAGGCAAGGATTAGGCTTTTTATGAACTCTATTGATGAAGAAATTTTCAATTCCATTTTGACAGGTCCTTATCAATCATTGGAAAAAACAACGTGAATGTTGTCCCATCATCTCAATGGACAGAAGCCCAGAAAAGGCTAAAGATGGCTGATGCACAAGCAATGAACATTCTTGCTCAATCAATGTCTGATGACATTTTTCAGGAAATTGTTGAATGCACCTCAGCAAAGGACATCTGGGACTCCCTCACAGCAATGGTTGCTGGATCAGCTAAAAAGAGAATATAATGTTGATACTTGGAGTGATTATGAAGCTTCATCCTGTACTACTGAGGATGATGAAGAAACAAGAGCAAGAGAATTCTGCTTGATGGCAATCAATGCATCTTACAGCAACTATGATGAAGAATCTGAATCTGATGAAGAATCAGAAGAGGATCAGGTTATCTCTTCATTTGATTTCACTTTAGAATATTTTAAAGAAGATTTTAAAATTTTATGCAATGATTTAATTCAATCTGAGAAGGAAATAAAACTTCTCAGAGAAAAAGTGTATAATCAATCTTCTGAAAACAAAAATCTTAAAGAAGATTTAAAAAATGTTTCTAAACAATTAATTTCTTTAGAAACAATTAAAGACAAAGAAAAGATAATAGAGTTAGGCAATATAACTGAATTTTTATCAAAAACAATTAAAAAATTTTAGAAAATGTGTTCAACATAATTTGTCGAATGGAGCTCGGCGAAAACTACACTCTTCGTCGAACCGAGGTCGACGATCTCTGAACAGAGATTTTGATTTTAACTTGTCTGGAAATTATGATCGGCGAAAGAAATTTGCTTCGTCGAACTGAGATCGACGATCATGGAACACAGAAAATAAATATTATCATTATGTGAACAGAGATCGATGATCTTACTACTCTTCGTCGAACTTAGATCGACGAAATTATTTTTCGTCGAACTCAAAATTTCATAACAGAAATTTTTATCCTTTTGAAAATTATAATCAAACTCAAGATTTTATAAATCCTTTTATCAAGTGGTTCATCCCTTCTAGGAAATTTCATCCACTAGGTTATAAAAATCATCCTGAATGTTCATTTATGTCTATAAAGAACCAGGACCGAAGGTAATCTGGGTCCAGAACTCCTAAACTTTCTTTTCAGGAAAAGACCTATCTTACTACAAAGAATGGTATTTTATAATAATCATAAGTTATAGTCTCAGCCAATACAGAAGATTAATCAGTAGCTTTATTTTATTTATTTCATTTCTCAAAGCACCCTTGTATATCTGCAAAAAAATTTATAATTCAGGCAGATTGTTTTGCTTTATTATTTATTTATTTTGTGTAAATAGTGTTCTCACCCAAATAGGGGGAGATTGTTGGAACCCTAGTTTTGATTTGGGCAAGAATAACTATTAGGATGTTTAGATTGACCCAAAATGTAGTCATGGATCATAGGATTATTTCCAGGTTTGTTCCTTCAGAAAAATTCCAGAAAAGTTCAGTATTGAAGTTCAGAAATTCAGTCCAGAAATTCTCCGAGCTCAGTTCAACGAACTCTGAGCTCAGCTCAAAGAAAACTGTGAAACTCAGTTCAACGATTTTGTAGTTCATATTCTCTGAGCTCAGCTCGACGAACTCCGAGCCGAGCTCGACGAACTCCGAGCTGAGATCAACGAACTCCGAGCCCAGTTTGAAGAAGCTTTAAAATTCAGTTTGGAAATTTCCTGTACCGTTTTTCAGACAGATTTATTTACAGCAGGCAGATTTAATTAAGACTTAACTGCAGGCATTTATAGCTCTCAGATTTAATGTTATATATTCTTATCAAATATAGTCGTTTGGATGACAACATTAAATATGAAGTTAATTACAGAGATTAAATGTCAATTGATTTCTCAAGGTAGATTTCATTCTTGGGAATTGATCTAGTCATTCCAAGATAGAAAGAATTCAAATGTTTGAATTCTTCAGGCATTAAATATACAGATATTATATCTCACAGAGAATAAGAAGAGTAATACAACCCTCAATAAAAAAGAAGAGATAGAGAGAGAAAATTCAAGAAGGCTTTTTCTCTCACAAAAGAAGAACTCAGCTACAAGTTTTCACACAACAAATCAACATCATCTTCTTCATCTGCTCCAGGATTTTCAAGAGACAATCAATCAATATCAGTCTAAAAGCTTGTTGGAGAGCAACATCAATCTGAAGGCCTATCACCCTGAAGCAAATCTTCAACTACCTGAATCAATTCAGTATCTCAGGGGGAGCATTTGCTACCATCAAATCCACAAGAGTCTTCTCAGTTGTATAATTGAGAAAGAGAAGACATAATCACTCTCACATCCCCCCACTGTATAAAGGGTTTTCTACTCCCTTCAAAAGTGATTCCTGGTTGCAAGTCACCTAACCAAAAGACTTGAGGTTTGGTTTTTGAGCACCTAATCAAAAGCTCATTGGTGGCAGTCACCTGATCAAAACCTGTTAGTGGATTCCTATTAGGGTGGTAGAAGAGTGGATGTACCCAAGTTGGAGAACCACTATAATCTTTGTGTTGTCTGTATTGTTTGCTCTTCTTTTTTCTTTATTTTTGTGTTGTGCTCACTCTTTTATATAACACATTTATTTATTTAAAGTAAATAAGATTTATCCCCTTCCTTTCACTCTGACTCGGCAATGGAGGTTGCCGCACAATTTTGCTTCTTGATGCTCCATGAGATAAGCCTTCTTCTGAGGCCGGAAGTGCTTTTCCTGTCATCCCCGCTACCTGCAAAATCTGCATCTGAAAATCCAATTAGCTCAACATCATTACTTCTTGGGTACCATAAGCCAAGATTTGGTATACCCTTAAGGTATCTCAAAATCCTATTTGTAGCGGCGTAATGAGATTCCTTAGAGTTCACCTGAAATCTAGCGCACACACATGTCTAAAATATTATGTCGGGTTTACTTGTACTAAGGTAGAGCAAGGACCCAATTATGCTTCTGTACTTGGTTTCATCAAAAAGTTTCCCTTTTTCATTCTTGTCCAAAAACATAGTTGAACCCATTAGAGTCCTCATCGAGGTTGCGTTCTTCATTCTGAATTTCTTAAGTAACTTTTTGGTGAACTTCGTCTGAGAGATGAAAAATCCATCGTCAAATTGTTTCACCGGAAGTCCTAAGAAATACTTCAGCTCTCACGTACTGCTCATTTCAAACTTCCCTTGCATAGGTTTAGAAAACTTCTTGTAAAGGTAGTCCTCCGTAAAGTCAAAAAAAATGTCGTCGACATAGGTTTGCCCTTGCAAAATCTTGTCTCTTACTTCCCTAAGAAATAATGTCGTATCTATATTTTCTCTTGCCAACTTATTCTCAAGAAGAAAGCAAGACAGCCTCTCATACCAAGCTCGGGGAGCTTGTTTTAAGCCGTATAAAGCTTTATTAAGAAAATATACATAATCAATGAAAGTTGAGTCGACAAAACCTGGGAGTTGTGCTACGTATATGTAGAGATTAAAATCCTGGTCTTTTCAAAGGATTTAAGGATCGGACAACAGTTTTGAATAAAAAGATTCACATTACATCAGAATGCAAAATACAAAGAACATACACCAAGTTTTTATTGCCTTCTTTACATTATCCGATACATGATTATTAACACATACTAGATAGACTTTTTATAATAAATACATGTAGGTCCAGTACAGCGAGCTCTATGTCAATCCCGAGCTTCTATTATTACCTTTGCCAGTTCAGCTGCCAAGATCCTGTGTGTCCTGCTCGGCGCTGGTCCTGCTGCCTATAAAAACATATGTCCACTATGGGTTAGTCATAAAAATTATGTCTATGTGAGAACAACATTTCGTGAAACAGTTATACATGCAAACAATGAGGATGATAACAATATGCATACAGTACAATAAAGCAAAATTTCGATAGTATATCCTAATACTAACTCTTAGCCTTTTTAATTACATAAAGTAAGAAATGCTCTGGTTATGCATCTTTTTGGCCACACCTACTTAAGGGCTTTCCGTAGGCTCATTCCTACTGGTGAATCCATCCGTAGATTCCTGCTACATCATAGGATTCGAAACTTTTGCATTTCCTCCTGTCGAATTTTTATTATTTTGTTCTTGATATAAAAGAAAAATGTGTTTAAAACATCCACTCAGATAGTTATTCCCTCGTCCACATTTCTTTTTAGCGATATTTATATCATTGTGTTACTCATATGCACAGACAATGTTTCTTTAAAAGAAAAATAGGAAATAATACTGAAATACTTGGATAAATATAATTCCCAGAAATAAAATACTCACATCCTTTCTCTTATCCTTCCCGGTGTTCGGGTTGCGATTGTCCATAGACGTCATTCCTCAGTATTTTCCAATTTGGTCTTGGTTGCGGAAACCACTAAAATAGCACTTATTTTAAACTGGGTTGTGTCTTATTATAATCGTTTATAGTTGCTAAATAAAATATCGAAAATCCGAAATCGAAACGATAAAACACTTTGCCGGACAGTTGTAAATAAGTCTTGAAATGGACTAAACCAGCCCCCAAATGGACATTCGTCCTCTCAAATATTCTGTCCAGCAAAGCTTAAAAAGATTGGGTAAACCACCCCTTGCAAATTCAACAAAATGTAGTTCCAAAAAGTATGTAAATCAGCCCGCTTTATAAAATCAGCAGTTTAAGTAAGGAAATCAGCAAGAATTCAAGAATTGCAGTACCCCAAGTACTCAAATCAGCCTACATATAGTAATTTAGCCAAGTAAAAAGAAAATAAACCAAACCATCAAAGGGACAAACGGGAAGAATTTTCTTGCAGCAAGAGGGAGAAGAGAAAGGCACGGAGCAGATACACTGAAGCTCGGAAGCAACAGCAAGAAGCACAACAGCAAGCTCACAGCAAACGGCACAGGCTATGGCAGAAGAAACCCCAATTTCAGCGGCACCTAGCTGTTCACGATGTAACAGTAAACAGAGAACAAGAACGGCGACAAAGAAACAGTCGACGGCGGCAGAGCAGAAGCTCGGTAGCAGTAGAGTAATTTCTCGGCTAATTCTAAGAAGACGGGAATCGCAGAAGCAGAAGGTCGACGAAATAACAGTGCGGGAGAAGCTGCGGCATGGCTAAGTGGCAAGATCGCGCCAAGCACCGCTCCAGCTGCCCCTTAACCGAACCCAAATGTCTACCCAGCCAACACCTTACCTAGCCATCATCAAAACCTCCAGCACAACTGTAGCCAGTATATATATAAAAATAGCCAGCAAGCCAAATCAGCTACCAAACACAGCCAGCACAATTTCAGCCACCATTTATTCAAAGCCCCACTTCCAAAGGCCCAAAAGCAAGCCCATATGCACAATAATCAAACCAGCCCTAATAAACATTTAGCCCACTGGAAATTTCTATCGGCACCCAAAGCAATAAAAAAAAAGAAAAACGAAATAAAGCCAAAAACAAATTCGTCGAATAAAAAGAAATTGAAAAATTGTTCAGTGCCTTTTTCATCATCGGGGAAAATAAACAAAACTTTATACATATTTTCATTTTGGGTCGTTACAAATCCTTCCCTCTTTTAGGAGTTTTCGTCCTCGAAAACTATAATAAACATTTCACGTTTATTTATTTATCAGTGTTAAAAACAAGAAGAACAGTAAATACAACTTATTTCCCATAGGTATAAGCTCGGGGAAAAGTTAATCGATCAGTTGGGTATTCTTGAGGTGGAGTTGGAGCAGGTAGAAGAGTAGGTGCAGGTGTGGGTACTAGTGCAGATGCAAACGATTCTGCATACATCCGATATAATTGTTGCGGCGTTGGAAGGAGAGGTTTGTTTGTCAACTTTGGGCAGTTTCTCTTAACGTGTCCAGGTTGACGGCAGTGAAAACATAAACCGTTGAGGCATTCTCCTTTGTGAGTACGACCACACTTAGCACATTTTGGCACAGTTGGTTGCAACGCATTACTGGTTGACGGGTCAGGCTGAATTGATTTTGCGTCTCTGCCTTGGACTTCGCTTTGAGTTGACATCTCTGTTAGTTTTCTTTTTCTGCTATCCTTATATTTTTGCGATTTTTCTTGATCTATTTCCACGAGTCGCGCTCGTTTGACTAATTTACCGTACTCCAGGATATCTAGAGGCATGAGTAAATTACGGATGTCGTCTTGTAAACCTTGTTGGAACTGACGGCATCGATCTTCTTCAGTCATCACGAGGGAATCAGCATAATACGCTAGGTAGGAAAATTCTGCCTCGTATTGAAGAACAGTGTTTGATCCTTGAACGAGGCACAAGATTTTGTCATGTAGGACTCGTTTCTCGGATTAGGGTGCGAACCAGTTGGTGAATTCCTAGAGGAAGTTTGCCCATGTTACAATTCTATGTCTTGCAAATTTTGTCGTAACTACATTGTTCCACCAACGTTTCGCTGCGCCTTCTAATAAGAATGATGCAAATTCAACCTTGCGATCCTCTGGACAGCGCATGACTTGGAATATGGTCTCAATTCGGAGTATCCAATCCTCTGTTTCTAACGGAGAAAAGCCTCCTATAAAGGTCAGTGGTTTCAATTCCATAAATTGCTTAAGTTCGTAGTCCATTTGACGATAGTGAGGAGCAGGTGCTACAACTATGAGAGGGGGAGGAGAAGGGTTTCTTGGGTTTTGTTTAAGTTATTGTGGATTAGGGTCTGCTAGAGGAATCGTGGGTCCTAACGTAGCTAGTGTAGGGAAAACCATTCGCAGAGCTTCCGCAAGTGCTTGCACCATATTTACCGGACGTTGCTGATGTCCATTATCACTTTCTTCAGATCTTGTTCCACCTTGAACTTCGTGTTCGTCGCGATCCGTCTGTCAGCGTCGACTGGAATATACTCGAACAGGTTCCCATATAAGGAAAGATGTACATTTAGCGGTTTATTCATGTAATGTCTTTGTACTATCTGTGACCCAATTTATTGAAAACCTGTCCTTCTGATACCAATTTGTAGAGACCCAAATCATGGGCTCTTCAAAGGATTCAAGGATCGGACAATAGTTTTGAATAAAAATATTCATATTACATCAGAATGCAAAATACAAAGAACATATACCAAGCTTTTATTGTCTTCTTTACATTATTCGATACATGATTATTAACACATACTAGATAGACTTTTTACAATAAATACATGTAGGTCCAGTACAGCGAGCTCTATGCCAATCCCGAGCTTCGATTATTACCTTTGCCAGTTTAGCTACCAAGATCTTGTGTGTCCTGCTCGGCGCTGGTCCTGCTGCCTATAAAAACATGTGTTCACTCTGGGTTAATCATAAAAATTATGACTATGTAAGAAAAACATTTCGTGAAACAGTTATACATGCAAACAATAGGGATGATAACAATATGCATACAGTACAATAAAGCGGAATTTCGATAGTATATCCTAATACTAATCCTTAAGCCTTTTTTAATTACATAAAGTAGGAAATGTTATGGTTATGCATCTTTTTGGCCGCACTCACTTAAGGGCTTTTCGTAAGCTCACCCCTACTGGTGAATCCATCCGTAGATTCCTGCTACATCATAGGATTCGAAACCTTTGCATTTCCTCTTGCCGAATTTTTATTATTATGTTCTTGATATAAAAGAAAATTGTGTTTAAAACATCCCCTCAGATAGTTATTCCCTCGACCACATTTCTTTTTGGCGATATTTATACCATTGCGTTACTCATATGCACAGACAATGTTTCTTTAAAAGACAAATAGGAAATAATACTGAAATACTTGGATAAATATAATTCCCTGTACAACCTCGTACCCGGCCAAGTGGGACCCTCCCCAGGTAACAGGCTAGGTATGTTAGGAGCGATGATTTGGAGCAGCCCCGTTTGAGGACGTGCGAACGCTCGTGCATGCGTGTGGAGACTTTTTATGTGTTGCAATACCAGATTGTGTCTATATATATATATATATAAATATGTATTTATTATGTATGAAGGATTTGGGTAATATCATGATACATATATATTTATTATATGTATATATTTATATGTGGGAGAATAAAAGAAGGGAGGAAAATAAAAAAGGGGAGGAAAAGAAAGAAATGAAAGAGGAGGGGCAACCCTAATAAAGGGATCGGGTTTTCTTCAAGGAGGGAGGGGCCAACCGCATAGTGCCTCCCCTTATTCTCACGATCAACAAAATGGGGGGGGGGAAGAAAAGCCAGCCGTGTGAAGGAGACCGGCCACCGTCACAATCGCTTGCAGCCGGGGCTCAGCCTGGAGCAAGGCTCGGCCTGGAGTAAGGCTCGGCCTGGAGCTAGGGCACTGCCTGGAGCAGGGCTCAGCCACTTGGAGGGAGATCGGCCACCTTCACGGCCGCTTGCAGCCGGGGCTCATCCTGGAGCAAGGCTCGGCCTGGAGCTAGGGGAGTCCTGGAGCAGGGCTCAGCCTGGAGTGAAGATTGGCCACCGTCATGGCCGTTTGGAGTGAGGCACGACCGCCTGCCGTTGGTCACAGCTGCCTGGATGCGAGGCACAGCCTCCTGGAGCTAGGGCACGACCTGGAGCAGGGCTCGGCCTGGAGAGGAGATCGGTCACCGTCGCAACCGTCTTCAGCAAGAACAGCCAGGAGCTCCTCTCCCAGCACTGCCGACAAAAACACGCGTCAAGGGTAACGAAATTTCTTTTTGGGCAGGTGAATCCCTTATTTTCCATATTTGCATGGAAGCTCCTCTCCACCGACGGGTGGGGGAAGGGTGATCTTTGACGGGTTGATGTTCACATCCCTGCTATTAACTACATTAGTATCCGGAAGCGTGAGTACGGATTTAGACATGTTGTGTGAAGCCCATCCGGACGTGTAAGCCGGATTGGTGATGTTCTAGGGTTCCCGAAGAAGACTTCGAGGAAGTTGTGTATTATTTATTTAGCGGGAAGCAACGAGCTTAAGCCCAAGTTTGTGTCAACCCTAGAAGGCCTATTTTACTTATGTTGCCGGCATGCGTGCCGAAGTATGGAATTTATATTCCTGTAATTTAAAATTCACGCGATGCCTTTTGCCGGTCCTAGAAGGCCTATATTACGTTGTTGGCGGCCCAATCGGGGCTGCATAAAATAGAATTGTTCGGCGAGGTTATGCTATTAGTAGGGCAGATGAAGGGCATTTTACATAGACTCGAGGTGACACCTCTAGTTAAGAGGGAGTGGACCTTGAGATCCTCCTTAGATGTTCTGGTCGGCTAAGAGAGCCCTCCAAAGGTTCCTAATTAGCTCAGTCTTTGGCTTGAGAGGGGAAGAGTTTGTTAGTCTTCCGGGTATGTGGTTGGACCTCCATGCTGAGACCTTGGGTCTGTCCCTTGTGTTCCTAGTCTTGTGCCTAGATCGTTCGCTTGAGGTTAATAGGTGCGCGGTCACCCCTCTTTTAGGGCCCCGAACTCCACAGAGGTCAATTTTTGTCTTCAATATTTTTGGTGGGGTGAGCGTGGAGAGTGGCCAGCACAGAAGAACTCAGGCGAACGTCATGGCTATAGAAGAGGAACCAAGTGATGACCAGGCTCATGCACTGGAATTTCGTATGTAAGGTCCTCATACTTGGAGTCATTCCATCCTATAGTTGTTCTCTCCAATCCATTGCAGATAGGGCGAGGATCATTTGACAGTGTGTGTTTTGTTATCGCTTATCGTATAAATTTCTTTAATTTTCCTTCGTAAAGGACCTAAAACCATTTTATGATCTGGAATTGAACTTGTTTTATGAAGTTTGTATAAATCTAGTTGGCGAAAATGCGTTTTAAATATAAGTTACATTTTTTACCCCAACATATAGCTACCAACTTCCCTATGGAATATAAATAAGTAAATGTTGAATCGTTTTAGAAATTTAGCTTCTCTTCCCCTCTAAAATCCAATAGACTATCAACTTAGAGAGGCTGAGGTATGCTGCAAGTTAAAGAATCTAGCAACTTGATGCATTTTATCCTCCATTAATTTAATATCTGATGAGAAATAATTCATTGTTTTGACAAACAAGTTTTGTTTGTAGTTGATGCATAAATCTTGGTTGTTGTTGTTGTTTTCGTCAACTGAAATCCTATTTAGGCATATTAGATATTAAAGTGCTTAAATAAATTTTTCTTATGACATTTTATTTTTTGAACCTATTTCTGTTTCAGCTTTATGGGATAGAGTCTCTCTGAATATGTAGTACTACTGAATTACTTTCATGTGAATGGTGGACATTTCTTAATGGCCTTAAATCTTTCGGTTTTTCTGATTCTTTTTGGACACCTTTTGACAAGACACTGAGTTTTCATGTTCCGCTGCACTTTGCTTCAATGCAAGAAGCACCTTTTGAAGCACGCTTCTCTTTTGGTCTTTTTATCACGTGGATCAGTCATTTCCATGTGCTTTTAAAGTATATATCCCCACATAGATATTTTGGCTTTGTTTTTAAAATTATTTATGGACATTAAATAATTCAATTATCTTCTGTTTTGACTTCTGCCGTATTCTTTGACAAGAATTATGTCAATATTCATACACATCAAAATATCTGCAAGCTTGGCAATTATAGTTGTAATATGATTTTTTTGGGGTAATCACGACAGTATGACCCATTCTAATATGATTGATTATAACCATGTTATTGACAATAGTAAGAACTCTGTTAACGTGACGTGAGGAGAAGACCAAGTACCATATGCTCTGTTAATTTCGGAATTTCTTGTACTTTGAAATTGATCAAGCTTATGTTAATTCCCGATAGTGATTCAAAGCTGAGTCAGAGACTTTATATTTCCTCATGTGAGTTTAACATCTTAAATATAACTCCAAAGCATAATCCTTGCATTCTTCGTAGGAGAAGCATTCACTCCATACCATACTATTTCATGAAGAAATTCTTATGACCCAAGATTAGGACTAAGTTATAATTATCTTCAAGAAGTTATATATTATATGAAGAATTTATTTGTTATAATTTGAATGGAGGACACTTGATGAGAAGCCTATTACCATTGTTCAGAATTGTATAAGCTTATACCTTCTATTAAGTATTGCGACGTTGTCAATCATTTTTAGGTTATGCCATGTGTACATTTACTCGAAATGTTGATAAACTTAAGATCTTTATTTTTAATCTTTTTGTAAATTGATTACCACTGCGAGGCTAGATAATTAACTGAGTTTATTAGGTTCCAACTGTGATCTATTTGTTTGTTAGTGTTGACTATTTGATAAGAAAATTACATTTTCTTTTTCATGCATGTCTTAAATTATAATCTTAAATTTTGTCATGTTGTCCTGGCTGTAAGTTGTGAAAAGTAAATGACGAATATCCTGTGATTTTGTATCTGTATAAACTACCGGTTTTTATTTCATTATTAAAGCTGGTTGTGTTATTTTTGAACTGTAAGTCTAAGCTATATAGTTGCGTAACTATACAAGGTCATATATTTCTATTGAAGATATGGCTTGTAATGCTAAAGATAATGCAAAAAATCAGTAAAGCTTTGCAGGCTGATTATTCACACATTAAATTTATGACTGAGAATTAAGTATCTCAAAAGGTACACGGGTGAAATTTCAACCACTCAAATGAAATATAAATTGTTGCAAATTTTCTGAACAATCTTTGAATCGATAATGACAAATTCTATGAAGAGGGAAGAAAGAAAATCAGTAAAAGGATACTGGGAAAATGAGAGAAAAGATGGAAGAGAGGAAGAAAATGAGGAAAACTTACCTAGACAGGAAATATCTTCCCTTGATCTTAGAGTCTAGTTTATTATTTATGAAATTTGTACGCTGGACATACTATTTGTGTTGCACGGTATATTTTGTATGGGCCTATAATTTTGTATTTGGAGTTATTTATTTTTTAGAAGAGCTGAATATACGCTAGGCTAATCCTGTTAATGAAGTTGTTTGTCTAAAAATATTAGATGCTCTAGTTTCTTTCATGGAAAATGTTTCAAAGTGTAAACTTGGCTTAAGGCTTATTGGTTTGCTTGTGTTACAAAACATGTTTTAAGTTTCTAGATTCTCCATCATTTGGTTAGATTTAGTAGAACTTTTTGTTAGATTTTAAATATCAGAAGTTTTATCAAAGTCCTTCAAAAAGTAATTGTAATATATTTTTTTCACTCTGAATGAAATTGAATCATTGTTTTCTATTTACAAGCAACCAAATGAGTTTTTAGTGAAATCAGTTGGTCAGGGGATCATCATGATCTTCTATCTACCGAACCTGAAAATAATGGTACTAGTCAATGCTCTACAAGTACTAGGTTGATACCAATTCCCCTATATAATGGTAAAGGGAGACTGCTATCTATACTACAGTCTCAAGGTTATACGCCAAAATGCTCCAAAAGTGATTGAATTACCCTCCTCGCACCATTATTGGTCTGTGTTTAATTCTTCACAAGCTATGAGTAATTTCTCCAATTTTGTATCCCTTTTGCTTTCCTTAATCGTTTGTCATCTTTGAGAACCATATGCAGAGGTGGTTTCTTCTATGGCATGGGAGTAAAACAGATGGATGAAAAGGCCCCGAGAAGACCCACTGACCAGGCTCCCATCTAGCTGGCAGGACTGTAGGCTCACTCGGTGGTTGAAGGTTGTTTGGATACTATTGTACTACCCTGAGCCTGGCTCGGCCCCAGGTAGACCCGCTGCGCAGGCTCTCATTAGTTGGCAGGTCTGAAGGCTCGCCTGTGGGGGTAAGGGACCCCGAGCCTGGCTCGGCCCCGGGTAGACTCGCTGCTCAGGCTCTCATTAACTGGGCAGAGCGGTAGGCACACCTGGGGGGAAAGGATTGGTTCTTGGTGATACTTTGGTTCTTGGAGACTTTTGCACTATCCCGAGCCTAGCTCGGCCCCAGGTAGACCCGCTGCGTAGACTCTCACTAGCTGGCAGGTCCGTAAGCTCGCCTGTGGGGGGTAAGGGACCCCGAGTGCTGCTCGGCCCCGGGTAGACTCGCTGCTCAGGCTCTCATTAGCTGGGCAGGGCGGTAGGCACACCTGGGGGGAAAGGATTGGTTCTTGGTAATACTTTGGTTCTTGGAGACTTTTGCACTACCCCGAGCCTGGCTCGGCCCCAGGTAGATCCGTTGCGCGGGCTCTCACTAGCTGGCAGGTCCGTAGGCTCGCCTGTAGGGTTAAGGGTCCCCGAGTGCTGCTCGGCCCCGGGTAGACTCGCTGCTCAGGCTCTCATTAGCTGGGCAGGGCAGTAGACACACCTGGGGGAAAAGGATTGGTTCTTGGTGATACTTTGATTCTTGGAGACTTTTGCACTACCCCGAGCCTGGCTCGGCCCCAGGTAGACCCGCTGCGCAGGCTCTCACTATCTGGTAGGTCCGTAGGCTCGCCTGTGGGGGTAAGGGACCCCGAATGCTGCTCGACCCTGGGTAGACTCACTGCTCAGGCTCTCATTAGCTGGGCAGGGCGGTAGGCACGTTTGGGGGGAAAGGATTAGTTCTTGGTGATACTTTGGTTATTGGAGACTTTTGCACTACCCCGAGCCTGGCTGGGCCCCAGGTAGACCTGTTGCACAGGCTCTCACTAGCTGGCAGGTCCGAAGGCTCGCCTGTGGGGGTAAGGGACCCCAAGTGCTTCTCGGTCACGGGTAGACTCGCTGTTCAGGCTCTAATTAGCTGGGCAGGGCGGTAGGAACACCTGGGGGAGAAAGGTTTGGTTCTTGGAGATTTTTGCACTACCCCGAGCTTGGCTCAGCCCCAAGTTGACCCGCTGCACAGGCTCTCACTAGTTGGCAGGTCCGTAGGCTCGTCTGTGGGGGTAAGGGACCCCGAGTGCTGCTCGGCCCTGGTTAGACTCGCTGCTCAGGCTCTCATTAGCTGGGAAGGGCGGTAGGCGCACCTGGGGGGAAAGGATTGGTTCTTGGTGATACTTTGGTTCTTGGAGACTTTTGCGCTACCCCGAGCCTGGCTCGGCCCCAGGTAGACCCGATGCGCAGGCACTCACTAGCTGGCAGGCCCGTAGGCTCGTCTGTGGGGGGTAAGGGACCCCGAGTGCTGCTCGGCCCCGGATAGACTCGTTGTTCAGGCTCTCATTAGCTGGGCAGGGTGGTAGGCACACCTGGGGGGAAAGGATTAGTTCTTGATGATATTTTAGTTCTTGGAGACTTTTGCACTACCTCGAGCCTGGCTCGGCCCAGGGTATACCCGCTGCGCAGGCTCTCACTAGCTGGCAGGTCCGTAGGCTCGCCTGTGGGGGTAAGGGACCCCGAGTGCTGCTCGGCCCCGGGTAGACTCGTTGTTCAGACTCCCATTAGCTGGGCAGGGCGGTAGGCACACCTGGGGGAAAGGATTGGTTCTTGGTGATACTTTGGTTCTTGGAGACTTTTGCACTACCCCGAGCCTGGCTCGGCCCCAGGTAGACTCGCTGCGCAGGCTCTCACTAGCTGCCAAGTCCGTAGGCTCGCCTGTGGGGGTAAGGGACCCTAAGTGCTGCTCGGCCTCGGGTAGACTCGCTGCTCAGGCTCTCATTAGCTGGGCAGGGCGGTAGGCACACTTGGGGGGAAAGGATTGGTTCTTGGTGATACTTTGGTTCTTTGAGACTTTTGCACTACCCCGAGCCTGGCTCGGCCTCAGGTAGACCCGCTATGCAGGCTCTCACTAGCTGGCAGGTCCGTAGGCTCGCCTGTGGGGGTAAGGGACCCCGAGTGCTGCTCGGCTCCATGTAGACTCGCTGCTCAGGCTCTCATTAGCTGGGCAGGGCGGTAGGCACACCTGGGGGGAAAGGATTGGTTCTTGGTGATACTTTAGTTCTTGGAGACTATTGCACTACCCCGAGCCTTGCTCGGCCCCAGGTAGACCGGTTGCGCAGGCTCTCACTAGCTGGCAGGTCCGAAGGCTCGCTTGTGGGGATAAGGGACACCGAGTGCTGCTCGGCCCCGGGTAGACTCGCTGCTCAGGCTCTCATTAGCTGGGCAGGACGGTAGGCACACCTGGGGGGAAAGGTTTGGTTCTTGGAGACTTTTGCACTACCACGAGCCTGGCTCGGCCTCAGGTAGACCCGTTGCGCAGGCTCTCACTAGCTGGCAGGTCCGTAGGCTCGCCTGTGGGGGTAAGGGACCCCGAGTGCTGCTCGACCCTGGGTAGACTCGCTGCTCAGGCTCTCATTAGCTGGGCAGGGCGGTAGGCACGCCTGGGGGGAAAGGATTGGTTCTTGGTGATACTTTGGTTCTTGGAGACTTTTGCACTACCCCGAGCCTGGCTCGTCCCCAGGTGGACCCGCTGCGCAGGCTCTCACTAGCTGGCAGGTCCGTAGGCTCGCTTGTGGGGGTAAGGGATACCCCGAGTGCGCTCGGCCCCAGGTAGACTCGCTGTCCAGGCTCTCATTAGCTGGGCAGGGCGGTAGGCACACCTGGGGGAAAGGACTTGGACTTGGAAATGGTCTTGAAAAGGGGTTTGGAATAAATGTATATTTATAACAGATGAAGGTTTCTTATGTATTGAAATATAAATATGTATACTAGGCAAAAAACATGACTCGACCAAATGTAATTCTCGATATAATACGATATACGACTCAAACTACGTGACGATAACAGATAGCTATCATAAAATGTATAGTTAAGCATATCAGACCAGTTTTTGTTTTATTTATCTTAATTATGCCAGCTAATGATTTTAAATGTCTTATCATATGCGGACAATCTTCAAAAAACCTACTGATTATAGCTACATCTGATGTTTCAATTCCAGCTGCTACTTGAGGGTTCTTATAATCTCGTATATCTGGATTAGGGAATAATGTTTTAGGGTCTGTTTGGGACAGCTCTGGCGGATTGAAAAGCTGCTGTCCGAATAGAGCTGTTTTAAAATAGATCTCTGGGGAGCAGTTTTGAAAAGCTGCAGACTGTTTGGGTGTTCTGTGCAGAAGTGCGCTCGGAATCGCCGGAGGAAGGACGTCGGGGGCTTGGAATTGCCGGAGGAAAGCCGTCCGGGGCTCGAAATCGCCGGAGGAAGGCCGTCCGGCCTCTGACCATGTTCCAACTGAAGAAACCATTAGATTTCCAAAACATGTGAGAGAGAAAGCTATTTTGCGGGAGCTGAAGCTGGGGAGGGAGAGATTTCTGAAAAGCTGCAAAACAGCTCCAGATTTTTGAAAAGCTCTTCACAGAGAGCTGTCCCAAACAGACTGAAAGCAGCTCTGGCGGTTGGAATAGAGATTTTCCAACCGCCAGAGCTGCCCCAAACAGACCCTTAAACATCTCATTTTTTAGATTCTCAGCAGTGCTAGATTCACTTAATATTATCTTTAGTAAAGATATTGCCTATTCCTCCTCATCATCACCTATTGTCTCAACATCATTTATAAAATTATGAACGCGCAGTGACCAATCTTTTGCAGATCTTGTTTCTTTTAATGTTGATTTTGCTGATACATAAAATGTTTGGGAGGTAACAAAGTAATTGTGTTTATACAAAGCACGCCCATCTGAAATAGTAGCCTCTTGCTTTTCAAAACATGTACTGTCATTGACTTCCACATCAGTTGATAATTTGGTTTGATTTTTAATAAATATATTGAATTTTACAGCATGTTCATGATAGCGAGTTAATTCTGATTTAAGCTCAGGTGTGGAGCTCCCTCTATCTCCAAGTGAGGAGCACTCTTTTTTTTCGGGTCGGCTCCCACTCGCCGGATACTTGGGGTTGAACATTTCTTTCCGAGCTTGTGCCAACCTAGAAAAGAGCGGGGATTGTGTACAACCCCATACCCGGCCAAGTGGGACCCTCCCTAGGTAACGGGCTAGGTATGCTAGGAGCGACGATTTGGAGCAGCCCCGTTCGAGTACGTGCGAATGCTCGTGCATGCGTGTGGAGACTTTTTATGTGTTGCAATATCAGATTGTGTCTAAATATATATATAAATATGTATTTATTATGTATGAAGGATTTGGGTAATATCATAATACATATATATTTATTATATGTATATATTTATATGTGGGAGAATAAAAGAAGGGAGGAAAATAAAAAAGGGGAGGAAAAGAAAGAAATGAAAGAGGAGGGGAAACCCTAATAAAGGGATCGGGTTTTCTTCAAGGAGGGAGGGGCCAGCCGCATAGTGCCTCCCCTCATTCTCACGATCAGCAAAATAGGGGGAAAGAAAAGCCAGCCACCTGAAGGGAGACCGGCCACCGTCACGATCGCTTGCAGCCGGGGCTCAGCCTGGAGCAAGGCTCGGCCTAGAGCAAGGATCGGCCTGGAGCTAGGGCACGGCCTGGAGCAGGGCTCGGCCGCCTGAAGGGAGATCGGCCACCTTCACGGCCGCTTGCAGCCAGGGCTCAGCCTGGAGCAAGGCTCGGCTTGGAGCTAGGGCACGGCCTGGAGCAGGGCTCGGCCTGGAGTGAAGATTGGCCACCATCATGGTCGCCTGTAGTGAGGCACGACCGCCTGTCGTCGGTCACAGCCGTCTGAATGCGAGGCACATCCGTCTGGAGCTAGGGACGGCCTGGAGCAGGGCTCGACCTGGAGAGGAGATCGACCACCGTCACAACCGTCTTCAGCAAGAACAACCAGGAGCTCCTCTCCCGGCACCGCCGACAAAAACACGCGTCAAGGGTAACGAAATTTCTTCTTGGGCAGGTGAAGCCCTTATTTTCCATATTTGCATGGAAGCTCCTCTCCACCGACAGGTGGGGGAAGGGTGCTCTCTAACGGGTTGATGTTCACATCCCCTCTATTAACTGCATTAGTATCCGAAAGCGTGAGTACGGATTTAGACATGCTGTGTAAAGCCCATCCGGACGTGTAAGCCGGATTGGTAATGTTTTGGGGTTCCCGGAGAAGACTCCGAGGAAGTTGTGTATTATTTATTTAGCTGGAAGCAACGGGCTTAAGCCCAAGTTTTTGTCGGCCCTAGAAGGCCTATTTTGCTTATGTTGTCGGCCTGCATGCCGAAGTATGGAATTTATATTCCTGTAATTTAAAATGCCCGCGACGCCTTTTGCCGGTCCTAGAAGGCCTATATTACGTTGTTGGTGGCCCAATCGGGGCTGCATAAAATAGAACTGTTCGGCGAGGTTATGCTATTAGTAGGGCAGATGAAGGGCGTTTTACATAGACCCGAGGTGGCACCTCTAGTTAAGAGGGAGTGGACCTTGAGATCCTCCTTAGATGTTCTGGTCGGCCAAGAGAGCCCTCTAAAGGTGTCTAATTAGCTCAGTCTTTGGCTTGGGAGGGGAAGAGTTTGTTAGTCTTTCGAGTATGCGGTGGGACCTCCACACTGAGACCTTGGGTCTATCCTTTGTGTTCCTAGTCTTATGCCTAGATCGTTCGCTTGAGGGTAGTAGGTGCGCGGTCACCCCTCTTTTGGGAGCCCAAACTCCACAGAGGTCAATTTTTGGCTTCAACATTCCCAGAAATAAAATACTCACATCATTTCCCTTATCCTTCCCGGTGGTCAGGTTGCGATTGTCCTGAGACGTCATTCCTCAGTATTGTCCAATTTGGTCTTGGTTGCGGAAACCACTGAAATAGCACTTATTTTAAACTGGGTTGTGTCTCATTCTAATCGTTTATAGTTGCTAAATAAAACATCGAAAATCCGAAATCGAAACTCGATAAAACACTTTGTCGGACAGCTGTGAATAAGTTTCGAAATGGACTAAACCAGCCCCCAAATGGACATCCGTCCTCTCAAATATTCTGTCCAACAAAGCTTAAAAAGATTGGGTAAACCACCCCTTGCAAATTCAACAAAATGTAGTTCCAAAAAGTATGTAAATCAGCCCGTTTTATTAAATCAGCAGTTTGAGCAAGGAAATCAATAAGAATTCAAGAATTGCAGTACCCCAAGTACTCAAATCAGCCTACATATAGTAATTTAGCCAAGTAAAAAGGAAATAAACCAAACCATCCAAGGGGAAAAGGGGAAGAATTTTCTTACAGCAAGGGGGAGAAGAGAAAGGCACGGAGCAGCTACATTGAAGCTCGGGAGCAACAACAAGAAGCACAACAGCAAGCTCACAGCAAACTGCACAGGCTATAGCAGAAGAAACCCCAATTTCAGCGGCACCTAGTTGTTCACGATGTAACAGTAAACAGAGAACAAGAACGGCGGCAAAGAAACAGTCAATGACGGCAGAGCAGAAGCTCGGCAGTAGTAGAGTAGTTTCTCAGCTAATTCTAAGAAGAAGAAGAAGAAGTAGAGAGGAGCGGGGAAGTAGTCGGCCAGAGAGAGAGAAGAAGAAGAAACCTTGGAAGAGGAAATAGCCGTAGCAGGAACCCTAGTCGACAGCAAGTCGACTGTGGCAAGGAGGCGAAATCGGCACAGTAGCAGCGGCGGCATCGTCGGCACACAAGCACGATTGAGACGACACAAGGAGCTCAACCTAGCTCCATCAGCTAGAGGCACAGAGAGAGTGAAGTATAAGGAGAAGCACTTCTCTGTTGTAGTAGAGTAGTTAGAGGAGAAAGAAGAAGGGAATCGCAGAAGCAAAAGGTCGACGAAATAACAGTGCGGGAGAAGCAGCGGCATGGGCTTTAATTTATACAGTGAAATCAGCGGCTAAGCGACAAGATCGCGCCAAGAACCGCTCCAGCTGCCCCTTAACCGAACTCAAATGGCTACCCAGCCAACACCTTACCTAGCCATCATCAAAACCTCCAGCACAACTGTAGCCAGTATATATATAAAAACAGCCAGCAAGCCAAATCAGCCACCAAACACAGCCAGCACAATTTCAGCCACCATTTATTCAAAGCCCCACTTCCAAAGGCCCAAAAGCAAGCCCATATGCACAATAATCAAACCAGCCCTAATAAACATTTAGCCCACTGGAAATTTCTATCGGCACCCGAAGCAATAAAAAAATAAAAATGAAATAAAGACAAAAACAAATTTGCTGAATAAAAAGAAATTGAAACATTGTCTAGTGCCTTTTTCATCATCCGGGAAAATAAACAAAACTTTATACGTATTTTCATTTTGGGTTGTCACAGTATACTTCCTCTTTTATATCTCCGTTGAGAAATACCGACTTCACATCCATTTGATAGACCTTGAAGCCTTTGAGGCAGCATACGCAAGGAACAACCTGATCGCTACGAGTCTGGCCACTAGAGCAAAGGTCTGATCAAAGTCAATCCCTTCTTCTTGTCTGTAACCTTGAGATACAAGTCTTGTTTTGTTCTTTATAATTACTTTATTCTCATCCAGCTGTTCTTGTTTAGTCCTTTTAACTCATTAATTATTATAATGAATCTATCATACATCTCTGCTACAGATTCATCAGATTTCTTCTAGAAATTTTTATAGTGAGAGATTAGAAGTGATCTTTTGTCCTTTCTCTCATCTGCACTTCCATCAACAATCCTTGAGAGTGATTCTCATATCTCTTTTGCTGAGATACACACTGCAACCTTTTGAAATATGTCTCTTGGTGTCCTCTCTTCAGATTTCTGAAGACAATTGATGATGATCTCTAGAACTTCTAGTGAATCTCTGAATATCAAAATAAAAAAGATTATAAGCTCAATCTCCAGATAATCATTAAAACTTTTTCTCTGAACTCAAAAATAAGCATACCAGAAGATTGACGTTAAATTTTGGATGAAGATTCACATCCACAGCCAGAGCACCACCATGCCCAAAAGAAGAAACCTTGGCACAATAAAAGTAATGGAAATATTTAGAATTAGATAAAGTAAAAAATCAGCAATATGGGTTGTCTCCCAAAAACTCTTTTCTTTACCATCCTTAAAGTAGATCAAATACCTGTATTAACAGTTTTTTAAAATAATGTTCTCAGCAATACCTAATAGAACTACCAATAGAAAACACAAAGAACTAAGTAAATCAGAGATGCGCACTGATAAAGCACACCAAGAGGAAAACTGCCCTGGAGAACCGTCACGCATCAGCTAAATGCCGACTTGCGGTGGTTCTCCCCCACCACGCGAGATGGGAAGGAGATGAAAGCTTTAGATCCCACAGGAGATTAACTTTCCATGCCTCTAGCCTCCGCCCTCTTATGCTGGAAGGCAGTAGATTGAGCGACACACATCTATTTCTCTCGTTTTAGCCTCTCTACGGAAGGAGAGTGCCAGCGCTCGCACAACACAGATTCAAAATCATATTTAGCAGTCAGAGGACAAGCATGGGGCTTTATTTCTCCACCCTATGCAGTAAGAGGATCATCCCACTTCACGTGTTTATATTGTCTAGACAACAAATTTAAACAATCTGAATTAACGAAAGTAATCTCAGCGGCAACCGCCACCTTCGCACACAACTGTGCAACATCGTCGCTTCCTTCCTAGACCACATCAGCTTGCTTCGTTACTTCAACATCCTGTACAGTAACAACCTCATCCAGCATCGAATCTACTCTAAGCTTTATCCTCTCTTCTCATTTTTTGCACAGCAATATCAATCGAATCCTCCTCTTCAAAACTACAGTCTACACCACTCACAACCACATCAAAAATAATAATAGATAGTTCATAATTCTCCTTCAGGAAACTAATGTTCTCGGCTACAATAGATGGGGAAGATTGGAGTGTCTCCTTGAGAGGCAAGGATACTCAACCCTCAACAATGTGCAAAGTGGCGCCACTATCTTTTAAGAATGGGACCCCCAAAATTGGTATGGAGTCATTCTCCATAGGTCCTTGGATGTGGAATTCAGCGACAACAACCACCGCTCCTTCTAACACAACTTCAACCTCTTTCACTACACCTTTAGTCTCAACCACGGAACCATTAGCAAGAACTAGTGATGTCCGTTCGTCAACATTAATATTCAAATCAAACTTATTAATGTATTGCAATGCAAGAACGTTGCATGATGACCGAGAGTCGCACAAAGCAGTGGTATCGACATCATTGATTTTGCATTTTACTACCATTTCACCAACATGGTCACCAGCAAACTCGGATAAGCTCTTTCCTTGCTCTCGTGGATTATTCTTGGTTGTGCTTGGGAGAGTACCCAGAGCCCGCTCACGTAGCACTTGAACCAATTGGTCCAGTTACATCTCCAAGTTCCTCATGGATGCAGTTTGATTGGCCATATTAGATTGGGTCATATCTACAAATTTCTCCATCATTTCTTCCAACGTACTCTTCCTTTTCACTTGGGAACCCTGACTATAACCAGGATGTGGCTGCCTCGGTTGGCTTCTGGAAGTATGAGCATCAAATTGATGCTGGCTCGGTTGCCATCTTTGGCCTGGAGCATTTTGGTTCCTAGAAAAATTGGGGTGATTTCTCATACCCAGATTATAAGTATTACAATACGGAGCCGAACTGTTTTGATTGTTTTCATAATTAACACTTTCATCAACATTCAAGTTAGATAAATCAGAAGAGAGCTCACCAGCTTGGCACTATTATTCATGGTGCCTAGATTTCCCGCAACCTTGGCAAGAAATAGCCAAAACTGGTGCAGGAGCAGAAGCAAGTCTTGTCAGCAACATCATGTTCTCGAACGGAATTGGGGAAGCAATAACCAGTGTCACCTTAGCGTTTACTTTGAAGAGCCCCCTTGAATTCCTTGGGGGGTTCCTTTCGGCAGTCTAGAAGGGACTGTGAGTAGCTGTGTCTTGCAGGATTCTGAGTACCTCCTCAAGAGTGTGATTCATTAATGTTCCTCTAGCATCAGCATCAATCATGGCGCGATAGTGCGGTTCGATTGCGAGAAAAAAGTTATCCACTCGATTGTTTGGTTGGAACTCATGTTAGGAATACATCCTCAACATATCCAAGAACCGCTCCCAAGTATCGGCAAGTGTCTCCTGATCATTCTACCATAAGGTGGTGATTCATGCCTCAAACTCACATCCCTATCCATTTTATGGAACTTGGAAAGAAAGAGCGATGACAAAGCATCCAACGTAGTAGCGGCTCCCAACAGAATAGTATGGAGTCAAGCTTTTGCCTTGTCACGTAAGGAGAATGGAAACAGTCTTGACTTCACTGTCTCATAAGAGATATTAACATACCAGAACGCACCACAGATTTCGGAGAACTCTGCCAAGTGAAGATGAGGGTCTTCACTTGCCATCCCCGAGAACTGGGCCTTGTTCAGGATGATGTTAAGGATAGCCGGCTTGATTTCAAACTGATTATTAATAACTGTAGGGCAAAATCCAGGGTACACACTCCTAACAATAGGGGTGGTGAAATCACGCATCGTCCAGGGCCTTGGCCGGATCATATCATGTTCATCGGCAGCTTGTTCAACCCTTTGGGGTTCTATGTAAAAGAGTCTGTAAATGTAGTATTTGACGAATCTACTATGATTAACAGTGAGCTGTCTAACTTCTCATCTAGACCTGCAGGTATAGAGCTGATGATGAACAAGCTAATCATCAAGGATGCTGCTCCAATTGTCCAAGATAAAGATGAAGGAGTGTGCATTCCAGAAGAAGGACAAAGCTCACATGATGAGGATGAAGATCAGCAAGCCCCAGCCACTGAAGCTCAAGATGTTGATGGAAGAATGCCTCCAGCTGTCAGGCATCTAAGGGATCATCCCAAACACCAGATACTTGGTGATGTTAACCAAGGAGTTATAACCAGGAGCAGAAGACTCAACGCAACCATGTATTCAAGCTTCCTGTCACAAGTTGAGCCCAAAAGATTTGAAGAGGCCAACATAGACCAGTTTTGGATTGTGACAATGCAAAAGGAACTGAACCTGTTCAAGAGGTGTAAGGTCTGGAAGCTGGTTCTCAAACCATAAGGACACAATGTCATTGGAATTAAGTGGATCTACAGGAATAAGCTTGATGAAAATGACATTATAATTAAGAATAAAGCTAAGCTGGTGGCTAAGGGATATATACAAGAAGAAAATATTGATTTTGATCAAACCTTTGCCCTAGTAGCCAGATTGGAAATCATCATACTATTCCTTACATATGATGCACACAAGGGATTCAAAGTCTACCAGATGGATGTGAAGTCAGCCTTCCTGAATGGTGACTTAAAGGAGAAGTCTATGTTGAGCAGCCATCAGGTTTTGTTAATTCTAACTCTCCTGATTATGTTTATAAACTTAGTAAAGCTTTGTATGTGTTGAAGCAAGCCCCTAGGACTTGGTATGAAACTTTGTCTAGCTTTCTCATTGAGAACAAATTCTCAAGGGAATCTTAGGGTAAGATCATACTAGTCCAATTTATGTAGATGATATAATTTTTGGGTCTACTGATGATAACCTTTGAAAAAAGTTTACCAAAATTATGCAAGGGAAGTTTGAAATGAGCAGTATGGGTGAGCTTAAGTACTTCTTAGGCCTCCAAGTAAGGTAGACTAAAGATTGATTGTCTATCTCATAGTCCAAGTTCACTAGGGAGTTAATTAACAAGTTTGGAATGGAGAGTGTCTCCATAATGAAAACTCCCATGGGGTCAAGTATGTTAATAGACAAGGATGAGGCAGGGAAATCTATTGATGAAACCTTGTATAAAGGCATAATTGGCTCCCTCCTATATCTTACTGATAGTAGGTCTGACATCATGTATGCTACATGTGTTTGTGCTAGATACCAGGCAAGCCCTAAGGAGTCTCACTATTCTGCAGCTAAAAGAATTTTGAGATATCTTAAGGGCACACCAGATCTTGGTCTATGGTACCCTAGGAATAAGGATTTTGAACTAACTGGATATTCATATGCAGATTTTGCAGGCTATAGAGAAGACAGGAAAAGCACATCAGACAACTGTCAATTCTTGGGTGGAAGACTTATGTCTTGGAGAAGCAAAAAACAGACTAGTGTTGCAATTTCAACAATTGAGTCAGATTATATATCAATAGGAAGTTGTTGTGCTCAATTGCTGTGGATCCAACATCAGCTCCAGGACTACAACATAAAGATAAATAAAACACTTATGTACTGTGATTGCACTAGTGCAATCTCCATTGTAATCTCCATTGTTAGGAATCCTGTCTCACATAGCAGGACTAAGCATATTGAGATTAGGTATCATTTTATTAGAGAGCATGTGAAAAAGACATCAGTCTTGAATTTTTTCCTACAGACAAATAAGTGTCTGACATCTTTACTAAGCTACTACATAAAGCCAAATTTAACACCTTCAAATTTGAATTTGGTATGTTAAATTTAGTTAAGCTTCAGTGACTCTCCATACATAATTGTTTGTTGCTGGAATTACTAACTCCTGCAGGTCAACAAAAGAAAAATGGACTAAGTATAAAAGCGTCGAGTGCGTTGAATGGACTTAAGCGTCGAGTGCGTTGAATGGACTTAAGCGTCGAGTGCGTCGAGTCCACTCAACACATGATTTCAAGGTTGCTTGTTTGCGGCTAAGTCTCGGGATTAATCCTATTCGTCAATCATTTCTTGATCATATACAGGTATGCGCCTCTCCACCTTCTAAAATTAAGAAATCACTATAAATAGAAGGTTATGTGCATAAAACAAGATACACAAGAGCTGGTTCGCAATGGATTCAAAGATGCACCAGAATAAGTTCAGTTCATTCTCCACTTACTTCAGGTCGTTGACCTAGATTTTGTACTGTCAGAGCCCTGTTTACTATGGAAGTGAAAAGTACTGGAATTATTCTCCAATGCAAAGGTCGACTCATCTACCAGTAAGATCAGGACCGTGATCAGTGGCAACAAGATAAAGATAACCCCTAGAAGACTAAGCAAGGCACTACAACTGCCGAAGTTCTTAGAGTCAGATGAGGAAGAGGAACTAGATCAGTCTGATATCAAATCAGCACTGAAGTGGTGTGGACTTTCTAAACACACCACTGGATCAATTCTAAGGAAGGAAATAAACCTGAAGGGTAAGTTCCTAGCTGACGTGATTGGAAAGGCTTTGTTGTGCAAGTCGAGTTCACACGACAAGATTTCCAAGAAAATGTTTGAGTTGCTGGCAAGGATAATACTCTCCAAAAAGACTGACTGGGGAAGAGTACTATTTGAAAGGATGGTAGAGTGTATTGTTGAACCTAACATGTGTAGAATACTATCTCTATTTATGCTGAAAAGTGTTCCAGGGATCCTTAACACAAGGTTAGGAACTAAGATCCATCATATAAAAATGATGGATTCTAAGATGCTTGATAGGTGGGAAAGAGTTCTGCAACTTCAACAACAGTCAGTTATAAAGAAGAAGAAAAAGACAGTTACTGTTTCAGAAGAAAGCACAGCTAGCAATTTTTCAGAAAAAGCTGAGGAAGAGCCTTATGATCCACAATTGACTGAATCTACTGATGAAACCAGAAAGGACATGAGTGCCCAAGTGTCCATATCATTTGAACCTGCTCAAAGGACTCAAGTGAGTAGGACCTAGTCTAAAGAGGCTCCAACTGATGTTGTGGAGATACCTTCAACTGAGATTGCTGAAAAAGTAGATAAGGAGATAGTGGCCAAAATCTCTGCTGTGATGGAGGAGGAGACATCCAAGTCGCATGCCCTTACTGAAGATGACTCTGCTCCTCCAGTTCAAGATTTATAAGATAGATACAATCCTCAAAGTGAGGGGGAGCAACTCCTGGAGCAAGTTATGGAAGATACATTTGTTGAGGGGGAGCTATTCCGGACTCCTCAAGACATTTTACAACCAGCTGCATCTATAGAGGAAGATTCTGAATTCATCATAGCTGTTGATCTGAATGTCCCTGTGGACATTGCAGAGGTTGAGGGGGAGATTCATTCCGAACTCCCTGCTCAAGGAATCATTTATGACATAGACTCTTCTGTATCTGAGAAAGACACAAATGATGCTGAAGTACATGAGGAAGCACACTCATCAGAGTACAGGATGGCAGATTCTGAAGATAAACTTACTGTCAGAGATAAAGATGTTGTGGGAGGTGACCAATGGACCTCTACAAGGGCTGATGAGATGTCACCCCTCTTTATAGCCCAGCTGAAAGGATTACTGGATGCTCATATAAGAAGTCTTGAAAATTTTGTTGATGATTCAATAAAGAACCTCTGAAATGATTTGACAACAGAGATAAAATCCATAAGACTTGAGGTCAACATGCAGAAGAACAACATAGTGGCTTTCTTCATGAGAGCAGCCCCTGCAGTTAACTATACTTAGACCAAGTTGGATGAGATAAGCAACATTCAGAATGGGATTCTTGAAAAATCAGACCATTACTGCAAGTAATATGAAAGTGGTGCACAATGCACAGACAGCTCTGATGACTGAACATGAGAAAACTCTGGAAATAAGGATGGATGCTTGCACACAAATTCTAGATGATCACATGCTCCAACTCAAGAACCATGTAACAGAAGGAGTAAATTATCTTGATTTCCAAAGACACAAAGCCACTACCTCCCAGACTCAGGCTATTACTGAAGAAGCCAAAAAGGGGGAGAAGGAAGTGATCAGAACCAATACAGAGAATGATGTTTGGGTATCTAATGTTATAAGAGGATCTTTTGGCATAGATCAAGTTTCATATGACAACATCCCCATGTTTCCTAACCAAGTTCAAGAGGCACTAAATCAGGGGCAGATGACTCATCATGATACTCAGTAGCAGTATGATGGTCAATACTATGATCAGAGTGCAGAACAGACTGTTATTCAGCATGATACTTAGTATACTGAAGAGGGTGCACAGTGGGCTGAACCATCTATAGCTGTTAATATTCCTACATTCAGCCCCACTACTGACCAGATTCTGAGAGCAAAAGGAAAATCTGCTGCTGAAGAAGAGGTAGAAGTCAGATTGAGTAAAAAGAGGTATAGGGAACAGATGGAAACAAGCCCTGACTTTGAACAGTGGAGTCCTCAATCCAGGACCATAATTTTATCAGCCTGGGATCAGATTAAGAGTAAGAAAACTGAAAAGGGGAAAGCTATACAGCTCCCTTGAATGGGCAAAGATGGAGAAAAATGAAGATGACAAAAGCCAATACAGAAGGGACAAGAAGGCAGACACATTACTTCCGGATTCAGTAGAGCCAACAAAGTACATTCAAAAGCCTTACAATTATTTCCAGAGGCAAAGAGAAAAGAAAACAGAAGCTAAAGCTGAGAATGCAGCCAAGAAGCAGGGGCATAGTGATAAGAGAACCTGAAACTTAAAAAGTTACTTGTTTTACTTAAAGGGATGAAGGAATGGGTTAATTTTGTTTTGTGTACATCATAAAAACATGACCCCTTTTACTTAATGAAAATCATATGTTTGGATGTGTATTCATTATTTCCTCTGTATTCTGCAATGCTTTATCTGTTATATATGATGCATCTGCGGTAGTGTATATCATTGTCTAAGGTTTTGGCTTCTTCAAATAGGGGGAGATTGTTGGGTCCATTGATCTCAATGTCCCAGATTTGAAGAAGGACTACAGAACAATGATATACACATATGTGTATCTAATGGTTATCATAAGTTCTGTGTATGCAGGTGATTACTTATTACAATGATTAGACAGGTTGTATAAGTAACAGTCACAGGTGGACTCAAGAAAGGATGCAGGAAAGACAGAAATCTGTCTAAGTACACAGGCATTGAGTGAAGGCAGTTCACTCAACGCCAGATGACAAGAAGCGTTGAGTAAAGCATGGACAGTCAAATCCTAACTATTTGCAAGGCAAAAATTTGGTTAAGCCCAGAAGCGTCGAGGAAAGCTCACTCGACGCCACAATACAGAAGCGTACAGCTCTAGCAGTCAAAGCATTTGAGAATCAGAGCAAGATTCTGGCTAAGTCCAGAAGCGTTGAGTGAAGACAGTTCACTCAACACCTAGAGAAGAAAGCGTCGACTGACCAGAGTATTGTCAAAGCCACAGTAGAAGTAGAAATAAACAGCGGAGTCTCGCTGTTGGCAGACTCAGGCGAGCTGCACATAGCTTCAGAATAACGGAGTTTTGCTGTTGGCAGGACAGCCTAAGGGATTTTTAAGAATTGTAGGATAACAGAGTTAAGTCCAGATGCGTTGAGTGAAGACAGTTCACTTAACGCCAGCTCAACAGGAAAATCAACTAAGTACAGAAGCATTGAGTGAAGGCAGTTCATTCAACGCCTCTTTAATAAAACTGACAAAGGCTGAAAGCGTCGAGTGAAGAAGCAACACTCGACGCCTTCATACAGAAGAAAATGACTACGTCCAAATGCGTTGAGTGATGAAGTTTTACTCAACGCCTAATCTGTTAGACTATAAAAATCTATATTCGTTGAGTAATGACTGATCACTCGACGCCTAGTGCTGCAGAATATTTGCCTAAGTGTTTTGGCGTCGAGTGAAGACTGTTCACTCAACGCCTATGATGAATTGTCTGAAATTGACT
The DNA here is from genome assembly GCA_039513925.1 of Platanthera zijinensis. Lineage (NCBI taxonomy): Eukaryota > Viridiplantae > Streptophyta > Magnoliopsida > Asparagales > Orchidaceae > Platanthera > Platanthera zijinensis. The sequence continues at coordinate 231,349,583 of CM077079.1, forward strand.
AAGTCCACAGGTGCTAACGTCAGCAGAAATTCAAAATGTTGCGGGAAGTCTACAGTACACGACAAACGGCGCTGCATGCCTATTGTAGTGCAGTTAATGCAAAAGCAAGGTTGCAGCTACCAACTTCTGGTGGTCTCGATGCTCAAAGAGCCGTTGGAAGGTGGCATAGAAAAGCAATCAGATCAGTAAAAAGAAATTAACTTTTGGAAAGTGCTAAACTTTATCTTCTTCCTCTCGACCTAGTTGCAGAGCTTGAAGGAGTTGTTCAAATCACTGATCTGAAAGTGCAAACAGTTAGCTGTTGATCTTCAACAGCAAGTTCAGAGCAAATAATCTGAAGCAGAAGTAATAGCAAAGGCAAGCCCTAGTTGCAGTGATTTCACAGTTCAAGTCAAACCTTACTGAAGATCTTTTTTTGAAGCTGTGAAGGAGAAATGACAGAGTTAATCTCTATTCAGAAGAAGGAAGACACGGAGACTCAAACTCTGGTGTCAAACATCTTCAACCAACAACTATTCTTCTATAGGATCACTTTGATCTGAGTGTAAGCCTAAACGTATAAAGGTTAAGTGTAGGATCTTTAAGTAGATCTGAGTTGTAGAATTCTAGTGGAGAATCTGAGGTAGGATCCAGGATTGGATCTGAGTTATAGGGCTATCCTCCTAGCCTGAGTTATAGTGCTTAGAAAAAAATCTGAGGTAGGTGGTCTATGGATCACTGAGCTGTAGGAGCTTTGCTGGCTCTGAGTGGTAAGGATTTGGGCCTGAGGTAGGTCTTGGAGGAGACTGAGAGATCCTGAGGGATCTGAGTTGTAAGCTCTTTAAAGCCGAGTTTGGAAAAGTTGTTTTGTCTAACAAAATGTTAGAAAGGTGAGAGGGATAATGGATATACCCATAATCTGGGGAACCACTATAAACATCTTGTGTACTTGTTGTGTGATCTTGAAAGCTAACTTAATCAAACTCATAACATACCAAAGTAAGGAGAAAATATAAAAAGACCTAAAAACATATTCACCCCCTCTAGGCATTTAGCTACTCTTGAAACTGAAGACTTTCACTTCCAATAAAGAGATAATTTGTTTTACTTGCAAAAAACTTTGACATATTTCAACAGAATGTACAGAATAGCAAAAGTAAATATCAAGTTCAAAGGATCAAAAGAAGGATAAGAGAAAGGAAAAAGGTTTATTACTGAAACCTGGAGTGACACAAGATCAAAATTCAGTTCTTCATCAGATAATGAAGAGGAAAAAGCTGTTGAAGAAGCTTGTCTCATGGCTCCGGAGACAGAACCTGATCATGATTCAATTGAGGTACGAGATTATTTTCATGATATAGACTTTACTTCTAATGATTTTAAGATATGTTTTATAGAATTTTGTATAGATCAAATAAAACTTGAAAAGAAAATCAAATCATTAAGGCAAAATTTTAAAATATATGAAGATTATCCAGAAGATATTAAGCAAATTGAACATAATAAGCATTTAGAAGTTGAGATAAATAATTTGAAGAAATAGATTAGAAAGTTAACAGAAAAAAAAATTCTTCATTGAAAGAAGAACTATCAAAGGTAAAAGTCTCTGAAGACTCCTTGAATGGAAAGATTAATCAGCTTAAGAATATTTCTGAAAACCTCAAGAAAAAGATTGATCATTAGGGCTTAGGAGCAAATCCTAACAGGATAGTAGCAATAGATAATAAACTTGCTTGGAAAAATCATGTATCATTCCTAAATCAAAAGAAGTACCATCTATAATAGTACATAATAACTGTACAAATTTCAATAATGATAAGAGAAAGTTTAAAGAAAATAGTATTGCAAATAAACAACCAATGATAAATAAGAAACAGAAATCAGTAGTTTCAATGAATCAGGAACATGCGTTGATTTCATATCGACACAACTCTTGTGAAATGTTGACATCAAATCGACACTTTCCAAAAGTTGTGTCGGCTTCAACTCGACGCATATCCTTTGAGAGCAATTATTTATATTAGATTTTTTTTGAAAATGATGTTTGCCATGATTATTTTATCAAAGGTCATATAACTGGAAACTATATGTTTAATAGATCAATACTCTTTTATCCTAAGGGATATTATGAAAGGCCTTTATATACTTTCATTACTCCATATAATGGAAAAAGAAGTAATGGGTCTAAGGTAACATGGATCCCAACTAATGTTTAAATTCATGTGCAGGAAAAAGGTTGTCCTTCCACAAATCGGCAGTGGTATCTGAACAGTGGATGTTCCAAGCATATGACTTGACAAAGAGATATGCTGATGAATTTCAAGGCCAAAAATGGTCCCAATATAGTATTTGGCGATTCTAATTATGGTCAGACCAAAGGTTATGGTATGATCAAAATTGGGGATATCACCTTTCCTAAAGTTGCTCATATTGAAGGACGTCAACATAATCTAATTAGCATTAGATAACTTTGTGATGGTGAATACAAAGTTGTTTTCACTAATAATCATTGTCAAATAGTAAATTCTAGAACATCTGACATTGTGCTAATTAGATCTAGAAAAGGCAATATATATGTTGTCGAATTTGACTCTGCTAACAATGAATTATGTTTATTCAATACTGAAATAGACAGGAATGTGTTGTGGCATAAAAGGCTTGGCCAAGTAAATCACAAAACCATAACAAATCTTTCAAAGAATGAGCTAGTAAATGGCTTACCAAAAGATAAGTATAGAAAAGTCAATCCGTGTAGAGCTTGACAGCTAGATAAACAGGTGAAATCTTCATTCAAACCAATTGGTAAGACTAATTCCCAAAGAATCTTATAGCTACTACATATGGATTTATTTGATCGTCTTACCACTTTATGTTTAGGAGGTAAGTCTTATACATTTGTTATTGTGGATGATTTCTCAAGGTTCAAGTGGGTGTTCTTTTTAAAAGAAATGTCTGAAACTTTTCAACCTTCGTAAGATTTATTAAAAAGATTCAATCTAAATTTGATACCAATGTGTCATTGATTAGAAGTAATCATGACACAGAGTTTGAAAATCAGTTGATCTGTAGATTCTGTGAAGATGAGGGGATAAGGCAAAGCTTTTCAGCTCATAGAACACCACAACAAAATGGAGTTGCTAAAACGAAAAATAGAATACTTATTGAAATAGGAAGAACTTTATTAATAGAGTCTAAGTTGCCTAAGTCCTTTTGGGCTGAAGTAGTGAACACTGTTAGTTATGTTCTTAATAGAAGTCGTATTCACAAGACCAGACTAAAGAAACCTTATGAACTTTTGAACCAGGGGCGTGCAAATTATACCTATCGCGTCATTACTGCCAAACGGAATTGGTGGTTACCATGCATCAATCATGCGCATTTCTCATTTATATGGCAGAACATACAACCTCATGTACACCTTATAGTCATGCGCATTTCTCAAGGTTACTCTGCTGGAAGAGAAGCGATTAAAATTATGTCGACATAGGGTATGATAGCGGGTTATGAACACATGCGGTGTGGTTGCAGGTTATGAACACTTGTTGGATTGTGTGCTTGCTAGTTGAGCTCTTTATGAATAACTGATGTTTATACTGTTGTTTTCCAGTTATATATATGTGTGTGTGTGTTGTGCTCATTCATTCAACTTATTACTCCTAAAAATATTTCTTGTCAATGCAATTATATGGAAATGTTGTTGTTAACTCGACTATTTGGTTAGTTTTGGTACTCACGCTCGTCTCCAGGATAGGGATCTGGGGAGAAGGAGTGTATCCACTTAGTTCAGTGACTAACGGTTATTTAAATAACCATTCACATGAGACGTAGCGTCGTGAAGCCCAGCTGCCGCATGACGGCTTACCTGCAGTAGAGACCACCCGAGCAGAAGCACCCCCCTCGTCTCCAGACTTTCGAGACATGACTATGGCTCGATTATTTGAATCCCAGGACCGTTCTGCCCGCAGGAACCCAACTTATTCATCAATACACAATGTTAGTTTTACACCAACCAATACTAATTAGCACCAAAATACTACGCGACAACCACTACCACAACCCACGATGAATCAACCTTTTATTAAATGACTTTCTCCCCAGGAACTACAATCTAGATGAGAAAAGGGTCTTTGTTACAATTGTGACGAGAAATATCACCCCGGACACAAATGTAAGGGGAAAGGAGTACTATGTTTTTTTCATGGCACAGACGATGACGACCTCCCAAAATCATTCGACCAATTATCAGATATAGAGGACGAGTCCCCGACCCTAGTTGCCACTATACAAGCCCTATCAGGATCCTCTTCTGCTCGTTTTCTCCGTTTCACGGGCCACATTCATACTTTTCCAGTTGAAATTTTAATAGATAGTTGGAGTTCCCATAATTTTATCTCACCACGAATGGCAAAATTTTTAAATTTACACATCCTTAGTATTCTCGAATTTCCAGTCCTTTTGGGAAATGGATCAACCATCAATTGTAAAGGGATGTGTAAGGATATTCCAGTGCTCATGAAGACACATACTTATAACACACAGTTATTCGTTTTAGACATTAAGGGAGCCGATATAATACTGGGCGTCCGTTGGTTACAGTCATTAGGCCTGGTAACCACAGATTATTCTAATCTCACCATATCTTACATGGGACCTCTAGGACCAATTACACTTTCGGGACATAATAGTTGCCCAGGGGATCAGATTTCATCATCGCAACTGTCTCGTTTAATATCATTACAACCCTTGGCCACTTGTTGGTTGATCACTTCTAACACATTTTTCCCAACTAAACTGGAACACATATCTCTACATAATGATTTGCCACCCAAATTTCAAACCCTTCTACAGCAATATGATAACTTGTTTGCGGAACCAAGTTCGAAACCCCCCTCTCGTGGCATTGACCATAAAATAAACTTAGAACCGGGAGCACAAGCACCCAACATAAAACCATACAGATACCCGTATTATCAAAAAAACGAGATCGAACAATTAATTATAGAAATGCTCCACAAAAATCACATTCGACCTAGTACCTCTAGTTTTTCATCTCCAATAGTTTTAGTTAAAAAGAAAGATGGTACTTGGAGGTTTTGTGTCGATTATAGAGCTTTAAATAAAATAACAACCAAAGACCGTTTTCCCATACCCATAATAGATGAGTTATTAGATGAACTTCATCACGCAAAATACTTTTCAAAATTAGATATAGGATCCGGATATCATCAAATCCGCATGGCAGACCAAGACATACACAAAACGGCATTTAAAACACACCAAGGGCATTACGAGTTCACCGTAATGCCGTTTGGGCTGTCTAATGCACCTTCAACTTTTCAGTCTTTAATGAATCAGATATTCCAACAATATTTAAGGAAATTTATTGTTGTCTTCTTTGACGATATATTACTACATAGCTCCTCCCAGAACGACCACTACACTCATCTCAAGCTAGCATTCGACATTCTTACTCAACATAATATTCACATTAAAAATTCTAAATGTTCATTCCTTACTACTAAAATAGAATTTTTAGGACATGAAATATCTGACGGGAAAGTCGGCCCAACTCAACTTAATCTAGAAGCCATTAAGACTTTTCCAATTCCTAAAAACCAAAAGGACGTAAGGGCATTTTTAGGCCTGACTGGTTACTATAAGAAGTTTATCAACAATTACGCCACCATAGCTTATCCTCTGACAGACCTACCTTTCCTCTAGACAGAAAACACACAACAAGCATTTCACCAATTACAAAACTGTTTACTAACTCCACCAATACTAACACCTATGTTGCACCGACACCGACACGGGACACACGATACGACACGACACGACACGCGACTCGTCAATTCTCAAAAAATACCATATTCCGACACGTTGGGACACGTATATTAAATATTCATTTTTTATAATTATGAAAAATCTTAAAACATTTAACAAAAAAAAAATTTAACAATTAACAAACATTTAAATAAATTAAGTCATGTTTAAATATTACTAATCAAATATTCAAATGCAAAACTTAACAAATGATCAAAAAAATGAAAGAACATTAACACATTATCATTATATATCATCAGTAAAAATAATGGATTCATATGCAAACTTTTTTCCCCATTTTCAATCTTCTTTTTCTAGAGAAAATATCTACGTCACTAGTAGATCCACTTTCACTACTTGAAATGCTAGAAAGGGGTAAAGGAACTTCCAAGACAAATTGCCACCCGCCTCACCATGAGTATCTAACTTAGGGACACGCGTGTACGATTGAGCGGGACACGCGCGTCCGATTGAGCGGGATACGAGCGTCCGATTGAGCGGGACACGCGCGTCCGATTGAGCGGTACACGCGCGTCCGATTGAGCGGGACACGCGCGTCCCGCGTGAGCCAGCATGTCGGATTTCCGACTCGATTGTCGGATTTCCGACTCGAGTGTTAGAGAGTGTCGGAGAGTCGGACGAGTGTTGGACTCTCCGACACTGACACGCCGGGCATTTTGAAGTGTCGGTGCTTCATAGACTAACACTACTAAACTTCAATTTACCCTTCGAACTCGAAACAGATGCATCGGGATTACGAGTCGGAGCAGTTTTGGTATAACAACATAAACCCATAGCATATTTTAGTAAAAAATTAACTGCCCTAATGCAAAAAAAATCAACTTATGTGAGAGAAATGTACGCCATTATTACGACAGTGGAAAAATGGCGTCAGTACCTATTAGGCCATCAATTTCTTATCTACACAGACCACCAAAGCTTACACCATTTACTAACACAAGACTTACACACGCCGGAATAACAAATTTTCTTTTCAAAACTTCTAGGCTACGACTACGTTATAAAATATAAATCAGGGAAGCATAATATTGTAGCAGACACCTTATCACGGGTTGATTCAGCCCCAGAACAACCCCCTTCAATGAGCCTCTAGGTACTATCTGTACCAATTTCACCCCTTTTGAAAGGATTGGAACAAGATTACCAAAGCGACCCACATACTCAACAATTACTGCAGCAGTTAAACACCTCACCCCACCTCCAGCCGAATTGGTCCTTTAAAGGAACTTACATTTACAACAAACATAAATTATACATTCCAAAAAATTCATCACTCACCACAACACTAATTAAGGAGGCCCATGATAGTTTATGGGGGGGTCATTCCGGAGTTTAAGGAACTATTTATCGCTTGCAACAACAATTTTACTGGCCTAATATGACTAAGCAAGTTGAACTATATATAAAAAGTGCGATCTTTGCCAAAAAGCTAAACCTAGTAATCATCTTCCTTATGGATTACTGCAACCCCTAGAAACACCAACTAAATTATGGGCTGAGCTTACAATGGATTTTATAACAAATTTACCTAGTTCCAATTCCACCACAATAATTATGGTTATAGTCGACAGATATTCCAAAGCAGTTCATTTTGCACCCGTAAAAACATTATCAGGACCAATTATTGCTACTATTTTCTGGGAAAACATGGGTAAAATCCATGGTATTCCCGAGTCAATAATTTCTGATCGAGATACCATTTTTCTAAGCAACTTTTGGAAGGAATTGTTCCGGCTACAAGGAACCCAATTGAAATACACCTCGGCTTACCATCTGCAAACGGATGGCTTAACCAAACGTATTAATCGATCACTAGAACAATGCCTTCGCATATTTTGTAATCACAATCACAATAAATGGTTTTATTTACTTAGTTATGCGGAATATTTTTTCAATACATCATTTAATTCAGCGATCGGCATGACCCCATACGAAGTCATGTTCGATCGCACCCCACCTGGTTTGCTTTCTTATAGCCCCGGAGGCACGACAAATGAAGCCGTGGAAACAACTTTACAAAAGAGGGAGAAAATCCTACATCAGCTCAAAGAAAATCTACACAAGTCACAGCATAGCATGAAAGTATATGCAGACAAAAAACGGATGGATTTACAACTCATTCCAAGGGAATGGGTATTACTTAATCTACATCCTTATAGACAGATATCTCTCAAGCGAACCATCAACAAAAAATTAAGCTTGAAGTACTATGGGTCATATAAAGTACTTGAGATCATCGGAAAAACAGCTTATCGCTTGGACCTCCCTCCAGAAGTTAAAATCCATCTGATATTTCATATCTCTATGCTAAAAAAACACAAAGGGGAACCCGGACTTCAAGAGATTTCCCTTTCAGGAAGACACTGGAAGAACAACCCCCTTCATTAGCCCCTGGCAGTAGTTTCAACACAAAAAATATTAAGAGACGGACAGAATAATCATCAGGGTTTGATACAGTGGGAAGGCCTGCGACCAGAGGACAGCACTTGGGAAGATCTCTCTTCCCTAGTAGATTTTCCCAAGATCGTGCAGCAGATGAACGATCTACCAGAGCCAACATGGAATACGAAGGGAAAAAGAACACAAAGGCGACACAATGAAGGAAACAAAATCAACAACACTCCATGCTTCACAGGATGACCTCAACACCATTTTTCTAGTGTGAAGTACATCACCCAACTACCAAAACACCAAAACTAACAACAAAAGAACACCAAAGATTTCAACCTACATGTCTTCCACAACAACAAACAACCAAAAAAGTAAATAGAGGAGGAAGAAATAGAGATACCCAGCAGCGAATAAGAGTTGCAGAATCAGAGAAACATCCAGTATCTTCCACAACAACACTCCCTGTTAACATCATCTTCTACCATCTCCATTATTCTACAGAGAAGCTCCAGCCATCACTCCTCACCCGAGTTAGGGTTTCAAGCAAAGAAATGAGTGTTTTTAACGCTGAGGACAGTGTTGTTTTCAAGGGGAGAGTACTGTAACAAAAACTCCAGCCACTTCACCTGCTTCTAGATTTGATCCCAACGTCCGGAATTAATTCATCAATACAAAGGACCAGGGGGGTAATTGCACTGGGAAGCACCTCTTCAATGCAATAAATTCAACGGCAGAACAGCACCAACCCAGCACCAGATGGAGACAAGTGGCGGAATTAGACATGGATCAAGCAACAGCTCAACAACCCAGATAAAGGCACGTGTCCAGATGAATTTAATTTCAATAAAACAGTTGTAGGTCATTGTACCGCTACATTTCAACGGATAGAATTTATTAGTATACTATGTATGATTAATATTGTACAAGATTAGATGGAAGTTAATAAAGAATTATTCATCCCCTTAATCCCTTTTTCATCTCTCCTTCCTCTAGCCTCTTCTGGCTTTCGTCTGTTATTTCTACCGTAAAAGTTATAGTGTTACATCCGTTCACTCTGATCTGAATTCATCAGAAGCAGTCCATGCACCCCGATCTGAAGCCGCAACGAGTAAGAGAATGAGATGCCCTGCACTTCCACGATTTCATTGTGAAGAGATCGAAATGAACCCTAGGTCACTGAATAAGAAATGGGGCTGAAATCATGTGAGAAGCTGTGATTATGAAAACCCTGGTTTCAGAAAATCTCTTCTTGAATCGGCAGGCTTCCTACTCCAGAAAACCCAAAAGCTAAAAGTGCAGGGGATTGAAGGCTTCGAATAGCTGAAATTACTTGATCGGAGACGCAAGGAGAAACGCTAGGCAAGGCGGAGAAGACGCTCGGAGGAAGGCTCTGTCGAAGCTCCGTTGCCGATATGACTGGATGTCGCCGGTGGAGTCACCACAGGAGCGCTAGAAGGACCGGAAGCCCAAAAGGCGAACGCTGGCAGTGGTTGTCGAGGAGTGAATTGTGAGGGGGAGAGGAAATAAATCGGGAATTAGGAGAGAGAAGGTGGAATTGTAATTTGATTTTAAGGTACTAAGGTGGAGAACTTCTCAATGTCTTTTTTACCTTACTCGAATATCTAGTCATAATAATTCTATATAATATACGAGTGAAAGACACTGTCTTCGGCCCAGCGGAGCGACATTTATCGTGTAGGACAACATTTGTTGTAGGTGCGACATTTGTCGTGGGGGCGGCATTTTTCGTGGAAGCGGCATTTGTCGCAGGGGCTTGGTCGAACCGGCTCAGGAGAACCCCATCAATCTTCAAGTCAGCTTTGATCTTCTGGTCGAATTGCCTTCAACTTTCTCCACAATTGTGTAGATGATATAAACGATTCTTCATTGAACAGTTTTATCCATACTTGTCATCTATACGAATTGTCATGATTATTCAACACAGTTGTCATGATCCCTTATCAAATCTATACTTAGACAGATTTTTCACTTTCAAGAGACTTCTACTCAAATGTTTTGATGTCTAGTTGAATCTTCACTGACTTTTCTACACAAATGACTAGATCTTCTAACCAAAATCTGTACCTAACCATTTTACTGAATTCTTCTACAATTCTTCTTGCTTTTTATGCATATTCGATTTGATCATCTAATCGAATCAGTCTCTTAATAGATTTCTTATTTTAGATTTCTTATTTTCTGTTGATTTGTGCATGATTCGACTTAAATCTATAATGTATTCTGTTAGATTTTCTTGACGATCGACTAGATATTTAATCGAATTTCTACTTAGACAATTTTCAATCTATTTATTCCCCAATCCTTTGCATTCCTTGAGCTTCTAGACTTGGTTTATTGATCATTTAGGATTGAGTGACAAGTCCAACATAGTCTAAAGCTTAGGTCGACATGGTGTCTTGTACAGTGAAAGATTACATTGGCAATACTCTGTCTGATGACACTAAGTCTAGTCCTATGCTGGGCTTGTACTATTATATACTTGTTTGCGATACAATAAGAAGTATACTCATCAAATACCAATGTGTTCATCTATATTGTGATGAATTCTTCAAATCCGGAATATTATGGCATTGTTCCCAATAGTGGCGACTCTTTGTAAATACCTTATCAATAGCTATGATCATAGTCTGGCCTTTGTCCGTGAAGATAGTTGTTGGATGTTCGCCACAAATAAATTTTAGAAACGTGTCAAAGACCCAACAAAGTGAATCGATGGTTTCTTAACCAATGAAAGTGACACCAACAATAATATTCATGCAATGATTGTTGACCGCAATGAATGACACATATGCCACATATATTCCTCGGGCCTCTTTTCGACATCATTTTGATGTTGTTTGAACATACTATTTTGTGATAATCGTGACGAAAGTTTTTTATAATAAGACATCACAACAAGAAAATTTTCTAGTTAGGAGTGATAATCCCTTAGAAGATGGAAAGTGGTGAGATTGCAAATACATATTAAGTCGCTCTCTAAGCTTATAGTTAAACTCATTTTGGAAGGAGCAATGTTGTTGGCTCTTTCATCTAGTTATCATTTTACACACTTTAATTAAAGCACCACATGATAGCTGTTATAGTCATTTAATGTGAGTAGTCAATGTGTTGGTTTGGCCTTTAATGTGTAAGTTGTTGGTTGAGTTCAAATCCCTTGTGAAATTTTGATAGCTCTCTAAAAATATCTAGTTGTCTACCTAAATCACTTAGAGGGGGATGAATAGGTGAGTTCTACGTCTTTTTGCGAAATAAAAAATGATAATAAACAAGCACATAAAAGCACAGCACGGACATAAGGATTTATAGTGGTTCTCCAGAATGGGTACGTCCACTGTCCCGTCTCGCCTATCTAGTACTTCGGATTAGACTCGGCTATTTCACTAAAACTCAGACTATCACAATTGTAGAGAGAAAAAATCCACCTTGAATATATGTTCACTTGTGTAGAATACAAAGAATGAATACAAATATATAGACAAGAAGAAGAGAGAGCAAAGCCCTATACACAACGTGGGACTAAAGAGGAGAGAGAAATAACAATAGAAAAACTAAATGGGCCTAGTTAGGTGGGCTTCTTCAACACTCCCCCGCAAGCTGGAGCGTATAGATCATATGCACCAAGCTTGGACAAACACTGATAGAACAAGGTGCTTGATAGAGCCTTCGTGAGAATATCAGCGACCTGATCAGTGCCTGGAACATGCTTTAACTCAAGTCTCTTCATTTGAACTTTTTCTCGTATGAAGTGACAGTCGACCTCAATATGCTTCGTACGCTCGTGAAACACCGGATTCTTCGCTATGTGTATGGCCGCTTGACTATCACAAAAGAGAACAGCAGATGAAGGAAGTTTTACTCCCAAGTCAGCAAGAAGGCTTTCAAGCCAGGTGAGTTCAGAAACAACCGATGTCATAGATCGGTATTCAGCTTCTGCGGATGATCTAGCAACCACGGCTTGTTTTTTACTTTTCCAAGTAATGAGGTGACCTCCAAAGTAAGTACAGAACCCACTGGTCGACCGCCGATCGTCCAGGGAACCAGCGTAATCGGCATCAGAATAAGCAACCAATGCTGGAGCCGAGGTGGAGGTTTTGTAAACAAGCCCTTGACCCGGAGCTGCCTTAAGGTACCGGAGAATCCGTTCAACAGCCTGGAGATGAGAGACCCGGGGAGCATGCATGAAACGACTGACAACCCCAACAGCAAATGATATGTCAGGCCTCGTGACGGTTAGGTAGATCAACTTTCCGACAAGGCGTCTATAGTACTCCGGGTTCTGGAGAAGCAGATCATTATCAGAGGCATGTGCACAGAGCTTGTGATTTGCCTCCATTGGTGTATTAGCTGGCTTACAACCTGTCTGGCCAGCATCTTTGAGGAGATCGAGACAGTACTTCCTTTGGGAGAGTACAAGCCCATCCGGTCGTCGCGCGATCTCAAGACCGAGGAAGTAGCGAAGATGCCCTAGGTCTTTGGTCTGAAATACGGTGCTCAGATGTTGTTTGACCGCTTGGATCCCCTGTGAGTCATCCCCAGTGAGTAGGATGTCGTTAACATAAACCAACAGAATTACAGTTCCCGTTGCCCGGTGTCGGGTGAAAAGGGAGAAGTCAGCAGAGCTCCGAGTGAAACCCATATCCTGAACCACCTTACTAAATTTGTCAAACCACGCCCGGGGAGATTGTTTGAGACCATAAATGGACTTCTTTAGAAGACATACATGAGACTCCCCCGTGGTCTCAAACCCGGGTGGTTGGCGCATGTAGACGTTTCGTGAAGATCACCATTCAGAAAGGCATTCTTGATATCGAGCTGATGAAGGGGCCAGTGGTGATGTACAGCTACGGAGAGAAGCACACGAACGGAGTTGAGCTTGGACACTGGAGAGAAGGTTTCCTCATAATCGAGACCCTGCTGTTGAGTAAAGCCACGGGCCACCAGTCTGGCCTTCAGGCGGGCAATAGTGCCATCCGGGGCATGTTTGATGACAAACACCCATTTACATCCAACCGGGTGTTGACCGGGAGGTAAAGGGACCAGGGTCCAGGTCTGGTTGGCCCAAAGGGCCGTCATTTCTTCCTCCATGGCAGCTCGCCAGCCAGGATGTTGTCGCGCCTCCTGCACAGAGTTAGGAATAGAAACAGAAGATAATGAAGTGGCAAAGTGGCGAAGCGGTGGTGAAAGGCGATGGAGAGAGACGTAATTTGCCATCGGATGAGCAGTGGAGGCAGGAACTGGAGCAGCAGGTGGCAGAGCATCAGAGGGCGAGGACGACTGCAGTGGGGCATCGGGAGTAGAAGAGCGACGAGAATAGACCCGAATAACAGGTGGAGTCGGACGGACCGGAGCCGGGTCAAGAGGAGGAGGCGAGGATGAGGAGCAGGGAACCGGGATGATAGGACGAACAACATCCGGAGCAGAAGAAAGGGGAACTATATCCGGAGCAGAGAAGAAGGGAAGATCTTCCCGGAAAGTAACGTCGGCAGAGACGGTAACCTTGCGGGTAGTAGGCGAATAGCACATATACCCCTTCTGAGTACGAGAGTAACCGACAAAGATATGTTTGGCCGCACGGGGATCTAATTTGTCGGTAGGAGGGCCGAGATGGTGAACGTAGCAAGTACACCCAAAGATACGAGGAGTCACAGGGAAAGGTGGAGTGGACGGAAAAAGGAGGCTGAACGGAGTGGCATTCTGAAGAACGGAGGACGGTAGACGGTTGATTAGAAAGCAGGCGGTGGAGAGCGCAAAGTTCCAGTATGGTTTGGGAACCTGCATTTGAATCATAAGGGACCGAGCCACATCAAGAAGGTGCCGATTCTTGCGCTCGGCGACACCATTCTGTTGCGGAGTATACGCACAAGAGGTTTGGTGGATAATGCCGAACTCAGAGCAGAGGGTCGCGAAGTCATGACCAGTGTACTCGCGCGCATTGTCGGTACGAATAGTGCGAATGGGCGCAGAGAATTGAGTACCAGTCTCAAGAATGAATGCCCGGAAGACGCGGGGAAGCTCAGATCGATCGCGAAGAAGATACAATCACGTCATGCGCGAATAATCATCAATAAAGATCACGAAATAGCGATAGCCAGAAATACTAGTAATTTTGTACGGACCTCATATATCGGAGTGTACTAAAATAAAAGGAGCGGAGCTCCGAGTACAATTAGAAGGAAATGATGCACGTGGCTGTTTGCCAAAAATACATATTTCACATTGAAAAACAGGAAGAGATACATCCGGAAGAGCCTTCTGGAGGACAGGTAGAGGAGCATGACCAAGACGTCGATGCCAATCGGAAGATGATACAGATGCGAGGAGAGTAGGAGAGGCGTCAAGAAGGTAGAGCCCGTTCTGCAGTCGTCCCTTACCAATGATAGTCCGCGTCTGCTGATCCTGTATCAGACAAGAAGAAGTAAAGGTCACTGAGCAATGTAAATCAGAAGTAAGGCGACCAACAGAAAGTAAATTGAACGGAGAGCCCGGAACATGAAGAGCCGAGCGGAGGTGGAGAGAAGGGGTGAGAGAGATATCAGCACATCCAGAGACAAGGACGGAGGCGCCATTGGCCACAGTAATGTACTTTAGGTGAGGGGAAGACAAGTACTGAGGTGGCCGACCAGAGGTGATGTGGTGAGTAGCACCCGAGTCGAGGATCCATTGCGGGCCAGAGGAAAGGCAGGTGATACCTTCATTGGAGATGGAGGCAGCGGAGGCAACTAAGGCTGGCGGGCGGTTGAGCAGGCCCTGAAGATGCTGAAGCTGGAGGCGAACCTCGTCGAGGCCTGGATGAGTGGGAGAAGAGTCGGTGACAGCAACAGAGGCCTGCAGACAAGGAGGGCGACCATGCTTGCGATAACACGTGGCCTCAAAATGCCCATCTTTGCCACAGAATGAGCACTTAGGCCGAGGCCGTCCACCTCGACCACGTCCCCGAGAATCAGAGCGGCCTCCACGGACAGAGGAGGGAGGAGGCAGTAACGGTGGAGGTACCTGCTGGATAAGAACCGGAGAAGGAGGTCCAGACACATCCGGAGGCGGGGTGACTTTGAGAAGCATAGAACACACATCTGAGAAGGACGGAGTAACAGTAGAAGAGAGGATGTGAGCCCGAACACTGTGAAGGTGATGGGGTAGCCGAGCCATCATCATGGCTATACCCACAGCTTCCTTTTGGACACGTTGGGCAGCAAGGTCG
Source organism: Platanthera zijinensis (assembly GCA_039513925.1). Taxonomy (NCBI): domain Eukaryota; kingdom Viridiplantae; phylum Streptophyta; class Magnoliopsida; order Asparagales; family Orchidaceae; genus Platanthera; species Platanthera zijinensis. The sequence continues at coordinate 231,365,016 of CM077079.1, forward strand.
CCAGTAGGAGGCTGATGTTGGATCCATGCCTCGACCAAAGATCGAGCCTGAGCAACAAAGGAAGTCAGATCGGTCGTACCACTGCTATCGAGGGCCTGGAGAGCAGTGATAATGTCATACAGATGGTGCAGACTATCCTTGCCGGAGTAAAGGGTATGGAGCTCGTCCCACATTCCTTTGGCCGTCTCGTGGTACATGGCCAGGCGATAGGATTCGCTATCAAGAGAATTAAGTATCCATGTCTACACACGACCATCATTACGTAACCAATCATCAGTAGGAGTACCGGTAACCACCTGGGTCAAGTGATGAAGAAACCCCTTGGACTGCAGGACCCGGCGAACAGAATGTGCCCATTCAACAAAATTCTTCTTGCCAGTCAGAGAGATAGTCGTAATACGAAGTTCATCCCGGATGTCAGGCGGTCGGTCTGTAGGAGGAATGGCCGTGCCGGTTGATTCAGCAGAAGATCCCATAGAGGAGAAGCGGCTAGGAAGGCAGACCGGCAAGAGAGAGAGAGTCCGCGCGACTAGAGACAGCAAGCGGCAGAGACAGTCCGTCTGGTCACGATGGAAAGATACCAGCGGCAGGAGGACGCCGCGACCAGAGGCGGATAGAGATCAGCAGACAGAGACAATCTGCACGGATAGCAGGAGAAAAGGACCACGACCTAAATGCGGGAGGCAACAGTCCGCACGGTCAGGCTGAGCACAGCAGCGGTCAGAGACAGAAGCTACGAGCGGGCAGAACGAAGAGACCGCGAGTAAAGATCACTCAAGTGGAGAGAAGAGACCGCGAGTACCAACACTCAAGCGGAAGGAGAAAAGGGGCCGCAGCGAGCAACAGCGAAGAGGCCGGGAAGGAAGCTGCGAAAACCAGACCGCTGCGAGAACCAGACCGTTGCGAGAACCAGACCGCTGCGAGAACCAGACCGCTGCGAAAACCAGACCGCTGCGAGAACCAGACCGCTGCGGCAAGAGTCAGGTCGCGGCGAGAACAAGGCCGCAGCGTAGAGGATCAGATTGAAGAGAGCAGGCACCGGCGAGAAGATGCAACGGCAAGAGGCAGGCCGCTGCGAGAAGAGGCAGGCCGCGCGGTCACACCAGCGACCTAGCAGATCACGACCAAAATGCGGAGAGGGAAGTCCGCACGGTCAGGTGGACAAAGCCGCGGATAGAGAGGAGGCGGGAAGGAGAAGCCCGGAGAGGAGGTCGCGAGTTACCACTCAAGCGACAAACCGGAACAGACCACACGGGAAGAGAGCCCGTAACGGATAGGATAAAGAAGTGGGGAGAAGAGGGCCCCACAGGACAGAGCAGACAGAGGCTATAAGAAGCCCAAGGAGGAGGGTGGAACCACGGAGAGGAAGAGGGAGCAGAAACTGAGGGACAGACCGCTGGAAGCTGAGCGGCCAGGGAGAGAAGCGGATAGGAGAGGGAGACCGCAGAAACCGCCCGACGCAGGTGGTTAGACACGGAGAGTCCGCCCAAGGAGGACCTTTGCCTCTGATACCATGTAGAGAGAAAAAATCCACCTTGAATATATGTTCACTTGTGTAGAATACAAAGAATGAATACAAATATATAGACAAGAAGAAGAGAGAGCAAGGCCCTATACACAATGTGGGACTAAAGAGGAGAGAGAAATAACAATAGAAAAACTAAACGGGCCTAGTTAAGTGGGCTTCTTCAACAACAATCTTACACATCGGAGTCTCAACTCCTACAACTCGGAGATAACTCTCCTATAACTCGAAGAACAACCTCTCCTACAACTCGATCCAATAAATAAGGATCTACAAACTCGGAAGTAGAAACTTCCTACAATGATAAAATTGGTTTTGTACAACTTTATAGATTGAAAACAATCTTCTTCTTCAGATCTGAATGGATTCAATCTTCTTCCTTCTTAGAGAGTAGATATTGAAATGAAGGTTGAAGGAAAAGACTTGAAAGCTTAAGAACCTTGATCTGAAAACTTTGGAATTCGACTAGATCAAGAATACCCTTTGTAGAATCTGAAAACAGTGATCTATTGAATCTCCTCTTGTTAGGAATCGTTGATCGTGAACTTTGAAGTCGTCGGGTTGATCGTTTCCTAGCACAGTAAATCGGGAAATAAAGTTCTTGACCATTCAATTTTTTTCTGAAAATTAGCTCAAGTGTAATTTGCGATTCTTGTAATACTTATTGATAGAAATGGAATCTGTGGTATTTATAGGATTCATTCACAACTGCTAGAAATATTCTTTCAAAACAAGCTCCATGTGTACAGTACATGATCGACATTTGAAATAGAACCCGTCGGAAAAATGAACCAGAAAAAATCGTTAAGTCCATTCATCGAGATGACTCGTGTCATACTTAGAACACTCGACGAATCACTTAGTCACTCGATGAATTCCACGAGAGCAATCGACGAATTACACAAGATCTTTTGACGAATTTTACTTAGTCGAAAATGAGACCAGAAGAATTTTTTTGTTAAGAGACACTGGATCACTCGAGAATACTCGACGAATTCCACGAGTGATTGCGTGACATCTCGACGAATGACACGAGACTTCACGTGAATACTCGATGAATTTAACTTAGCCATTTCTGGAGAAGATTTAAGAAACCATCAGAAATTTCCCGAGTAATCTCGATGAATTCCACGAGTGTACACATGATGTCTCGACGAATGACATGAGACCTCACATGTATACTCGACAAATTTTACTTAAGAAAATTTCTGATTTATCTTGAAATCAGCAACCATTCTTTTCCTTAAATCCTATGCACTTGAAAATGAAGTATACCCCAATAGAGAGATTACACATGAGTCAACATCATGTCCTACATAATGATGGATTACATTGTATAGTCCTGTGTTTGATGACCCATTATAATCAGACATTGGTGTGTATTTGGCAATTAAATCCTGCAAACACATAACTTGAAAGCAATGTTAAATACAAACTCAATTTAATTTAGTTCAAGGGGGACTTCTTCAAATCAGGATTATCGTGGGAATAATACCTAACAATTTCCCCATATTTGAAGAAGTCAGAACCTTATACACTAAGGTAAATTGCACACAGAATAATCTTAAACATAAATATAGAAAGAGATAAAACGAAGTAAACTAGCATAAATCTCGAATTCAACAAAATAATAATGTTATATATAAAAGTTCTAGGTGCCAGTTCAGAATTCACACACAATCACAGACAGAGAAAATGAAAATTAAACATCATTCCCCTTATGCTTCTCAGATTGCCTTGTAAAGTATGCATTTAGCTTTAGATAATACTTTGGAGGAGAAGGATAGGCATCTGAGGGTCTGTTTGGCTAAGCTGTTGCTGATGGTAAGCTGCTGACGGAAAGCTGCTGATAGAAAAAGTGCTGTTTTTTGAAAACAGAGTTTTGTTAAAAAACTGTTTGGGTAAAATGGAGTTTGCAGAGCTTACTCATAAGCTGTTTTGAAGAAACTGTTTGGATAAAATGGAGTTTTGGCAGCTGATTTTTTTATAATCGAAATAATTTTTAGATTTTTGATCCATACATTAATTATAGTTTTTAAAATTAAAAATACACGAAATAATAAGTAGAAATTTCTTGTTTTTAGACATCAAATATCCAAAATAATACTAGAACTCTCAACGCCCGGATCCATCGGTTGCGTGGCAGCAGAGTCTTTTATCACCTACATGTGGAAAATTTTTATTAGCATAAGTTATTAAATTATTTTAAAATATAAAATGTGAGTAATGATTATTACCTTCTTGACTCATAGAGTTGTTGTGCAATAGAGTCTCGCAATGCTATCATCTCCTCCACTCCGCCCGCCGTGTCAATGCATGTACCAGACTGCATCTGTGTGTCTACTCTGACTCCCATACTGATTGTCTCACTTTCTCTAAAATCTGGATCTATACGTGATGGATGCCTACGTATGAAATTATGTAAAGCTATTGTCGCTAGGACAATCCGTTTCTGCTTCGTAAAACTGTAACTTGGCATGTCACGAAGTATTGCCCATTTCTTCTTCCATACTCCAAATGTCCGTTCAATCACACTCCTAAGTGAAGAGTGTGATCGATTGAAAATCTCCTGAAGTCCTTCAACCGGACGATTACCACGTGCAAAATCTGGAAGGTGGTATCGTGTATCTGGAAATGGTTTTATGTAACTCCTTTGAAGTGGATATCCAGCATCCACCAAGTAAAACTTTCCTGAATCATCAAAACACAATATTATTGAATAATTATACGAAAACATAAAATAGCAAATTAAATGAATTGTAAGCCTCAATACCTCTTGGAGGGTGCGGGAAGCGGTACTTGGGATCGCTAATAGCAAAATTAAATATCCGACTGTCATGTGCAGATCCCTCCCAACCAGTCATGGCGAAAGTAAAGCACATGTTGAAGTCGCAAGCCGTCATTATGTTCTGTGTAGTCGTTCCATGACGCCCAATATAAGGTACTTGATTTTTTACCGGTACGTTTGCATGGACATGTGTGCCATCTATTGCTCCAATGCAATCTTTAAAAAATGGCATGTAACGGGTATCTTCAGCAATTTCTGGTGGAGTGGAATCAAAGTATCCTTCTTCCGGGACTACAACAACCTCTGCTAAACGCACCAAAGCACGAATGCCAACACTAAAATATCTGCTTGCAGTCTCGGTGGAATGTTGGAAACGCTCACTAGCTTTTCTGATACACTCGTTGTGAGATAACACATACAACGTAATTGTCAGGACCTCCCTGCTTGCTGTCCTTCGTGAACCTTGCAACCCATGGTTCTGTTCTAACGTACCAAGTAAATCAAAAAAGATTTCTTGTGTCATTCTAAACGCATTATGAAATCGAACTGGATGCCCACGAAGTAATTCACCCAACCATTTATCGTCAGTTTTCCTTGACGTCATGCAAGGGGTGCAACTGTTTAACAATCTGCTGTGTTGAGCTAACACACACACAGTGGAAGTGAGAGCTTGTTGATACGCAGCAGCATGACGTCTCCTAATCATTTCATACTCGTCAGACGAGTAATCTGTACTTGAATCTTCACCTGACATTTTCTGTTTCACAGAAAGAAAGAGCATTTTTGAGCTAACACACACACACAAATGGATTAATTCGAGTAGTAACATGAAAATACATAAGATACATAAAAGTAGCAACAAGAAGATACATAACAGACGCAGTAATCAGATACAACAGATATATAAAAGTAGCAACATGGAAGATACATAAACGCAGCAACAATCATTTCCTAATCCCCCCGTCGCTCGTAGCGGGCGCGCATCCACTTGAACTTGAAGTCATCCCTAACAGCCATGAATAACTCCCTGTGGTACTTATCTATCAGGAACATTGTTGCAAAATCATAGAAGTCAAAATCTTCACAGAACTCAGGGAAAGATTCAATCTTCGCCACTGCTTCAACAATAGTAAAGGGACACGAGGACTTTGGAGGCTCCCGGAGAGACACCCCAATGTCTTTGGTAGACTCCACCAAGTCACTTAAGAAAGATGTGGACGCTTTGTTTTTCCCCTTCTTTCGGCGTTTCCGAGCTTCAGCTGGAGAACTCTCTACATTCCCAGTTTTGTCAAGTGGATCATTTTCTTCCTCAGACATTGTTCGCTCGGCTATCGACTCTCGGCCTTGGGACACTGTGTTTGGTGTGCAAGCATGCACTCCCGTGGCAACAACAGAACTGAACATGGTGTTCATTTTATCTTCGAGCTCTGGCACTATCCCTCCGTACCTAAACTTCTTCGCGGCAGGTACAATCTGCAAAAGACATACACTTAAATTAATCCACAAAAACAATCTAAATAAACACAAATCGGGCAAAATGATTTTTTGCTTTACCTTCAACCTCTCATCCCACCATTCGTCGCTCGCATCAATCGTTTTTCTGGAGGCATTCCATCCAAGACCAGTCTCCCCCCTTTTGAGGTCCATCCATAATTTCCACTCTTTTTTAAGGTGGTCCCATTTATTTTTCATCTGTATTCTATCGTATTTCTTCCCTGTTTTCTCCTCGAACCTTAAGACAAGGTTATTCCAGCCCTCCTTATTGAAATGTGTCGTTGGCCGATTTCCAAGACCAATTTCAGCGATGCATAGGTCGCAAAATTGAAGGATGTCATTTTGATCCCAAATGGCTGAGACTCCTCCATCCTTTGGTTTTCCCATCTACATTTTTTTGAAAATTTAAATAATACATACACACAAATGCAAATAAACACACACACACATACATGTATACAAACACACATACACAAATCGGCCAAACACACACACACTAGCATACACACACACACAAATGCAAATAAACACACACACACACATACATGTATACAAACACACATACACAAATCGGCCAAACACACACACACTAGCACACACACACACAAATGCAAATAAACACACACACACACATACATGTATACAAACACACATACACAAATCGGCCAAACACACACACACTAGCATACACACACACACAAATGCAAATAAACACACACACACAAATGCAAATAAACACACACACACATACATGTATACAAACACACATACACAAATCGGCCAAACACACACACACTAGCACACACACACACAAATGCAAATAAACACACACACACACACATACATGTATACAAACACACATACACAAATCGGCCAAACACACACACACTAGCACACACACACACAAATGCAAATAAACACACACACACATACATGTATACAAACACACATACACAAATCGGCCAAACACACACACACTAGCACACACACACACAAATGCAAATAAACACACACACACATACATGTATACAAACACACATACACAAATCGGCCAAACACACACACACTAGCATACACACACACACAAATGCAAATAAATGGGCACACACATACATGTATACAAACACACATACACAAATCGTCCAAACACACACACACTAGCATACACACACACACAAATGCAAATAAATGGGCACACAAACTAGCATACCCAAATACATACACATGAACACACACACACACTAGCATACACACACACAAATGCAAATAAACACACACACACACATACATGTATACAAACACACATACACAATTATATATAATCAAACCAAAAATTTAGCAAATTTCACTAAAAAAATTTAGCAAAACCACCGGGATGAGAAAGATGCGAACCAGGAAGAAGGAGGGCGCGGGATCTGGAGGAATGCAGGAATCGCCGGAGGAGTAGGGTTCACCGGCCGCAGGAATCGCCGGAGGAGAAGCGCGGGATCTGGAGGAGGAGCGGCGCGGGATCTGGAGGAGGGCGGCGCGACGGGATGAGGAGGCGAACCAGGAAGAAGCAGGGCTAGCTCGACATCGCAGATCTGGCTGGTAAGCGCCGGAGGAGGTTTCGCCGGAGGAGAATAGGGCCACCTACGGTGGCGCCGGCTGAGGAGGAGGGAGACGGGAGAGGCACGACGGGATGAGGAGGAAAACCTAACTGATATCGCGAGCAGCGGAGCGGCACGGCTGAAATGGTAAAAGGAGCAGCTTATCGCTCCTTGCCTATAAGGGGCAGTTTTTTGGAAACGTCGTTTGCCAGCTTATCGCAAACAAACGCCGCTTATCGCAAAACAGCGGTGCGGTAGATCAGCGCCGGAGCAAATAAGTCCTCCCAAACGGCACCTGTCTGTTTGGCTAAGCTGTTGCTGATGGTAAGCTGCTGACAGAAAAAGTGCTGTTTTTTGAAAACAGAGTTTTGTTAAAAAACTGTTTGGGTAAAATGGAGTTTGCAGAGCTTACTCATAAGTTGTTTTGAAGAAACTGTTTGGATAAAATGTAGTTTTGGCAGCTGATTTTTTTATAATCGAAATAATTTTTAGATTTTTGATCCATACATTAATTAAAGTTTTTAAAATTAAAAATACACGAAATAATAAGTAGAAATTTCTTGTTTTTAGACATCAAATATCCAAAATAATACTAGAACTCTCAACGCCCGGATCCATCGGTTGCGTGGCAGCAGAGTCTTTTATCACCTACATGTGGAAAGATTTTTATTAGCATAAGTTATTAAATTATTTTAAAATATAAAATGTGAGTAATGATTATTACCTTCTTGACTCATAGAGTTGTTGTGCAATAGAGTCCCGCAATGCTATCATCTCCTCCACTCCGCCCGCCGTGTCAATGCATGTACCAGACTGCATCTGTGTGTCTACTCTGACTCTCATACTGATTGTCTCACTTTCTCTAAAATCTGGATCTATACGTGATGGATGCCTACGTATGAAATTATGTAAAGCTATTGTCGCTAGGACAATCCGTTTCTGCTTCGTAAAACTGTAGCTTGGCATGTCACGAAGTATTGCCCATTTCTTCTTCCATACTCCAAATGTCCGTTCAATCACACTCCTAAGTGAAGAGTGTGATTGATTGAAAATCTCCTGAAGTCCTTCAACCGGACGATTACCACGTGCAAAATCTGGAAGGTGGTATCGTGTATCTGGAAATGGTTTTATGTAACCCCATTGAAGTGGATATCCAGCATCCACCAAGTAAAACTTTCCTGAATCATCAAAACACAATATTATTGAATAATTATACGAAAACATAAAATAGCAAATTAAATGAATTGTAAGCCTCAATACCTCTTGGAGGGTGCGGGAAGCGGTACTTGGGATCGCTAATAGCAAAATTAAATATCCGACTGTCATGTGCAGATCCCTCCCAACCAGTCATGGCGAAAGTAAAGCACATGTTGAAGTCGCAAGCCGCCATTATGTTCTGTGTAGTCGTTCCATGACGCCCAATATAAGGTACTTGATTTTTTACCGGTACGTTTGCATGGACATGTGTGTCATCTATTGCTCCAATGCAATCTTTAAAAAATGGCATGTAACGGGTATCTTCAGCAATTTCTGGTGGAGTGGAATCAAAGTATCCTTCTTCCGGGACTACAACAACCTCTGCTAAACGCACCAAAGCACGAATGCCAACACTAAAATATCTGCTTGCAGTCTCGGTGGAATGTTGGAAACGCTCACTAGCTTTTCTGATACACTCGTTGTGAGATAACACATACAACGTAATTGCCAGGACCTCCCTGCTTGCTGTCCTTCGTGAACCTTGCAACCCATGGTTCTGTTCTAACGTACCAAGTAAATCAAAAAAGATTTCTTGTGTCATTCTAAATGCATTATGAAATCGAACTGGATGCCCACGAAGTAATTCACCCAACCATTTATCGTCAGTTTGCCTTGACGTCATGCAAGGGGTGCAACTGTTTAACAATCTGCTGTGTTGAGCTAACACACACACAGTGGAAGTGAGAGCTTGTTGATACGCAGCAGCATGACGTCTCCTAATCATTTCATACTCGTCAGACGAGTAATCTGTACTTGAATCTTCACCTGACATTTTCTGTTTCACAGAAAGAAAGAGCATTTTTGAGCTAACACACACAAATGGATGAATTCGAGTAGCAATATGAAAATACATAAGATACATAAAAGTAGCAACAAGAAGATACATAACAGACGCAGTAATCAGATACAACAGATATATAAAAGTAGCAACATGGAAGATACATAAACGCAGCAACAATCATTTCCTAATCCCCCCGTCGCTCGTAGCGGGCGCGCATCCACTTGACCTTGAAGTCATCCCTAACAGCCATGAATAACTCTCTGTGGTACTTATCTATCAGGAACATTGTTGCAAAATCATAGAAGTCAAAATCTTCACAGAACTCAGGGAAAGATTCAATCTTCGCCACTGCTTCAACAATAGTAAAGGGACACGAGGACTTTGGAGGCTCCCGGAGAGACACCCCAATGTCTTTGGTAGACTCCACCAAGTCACTTAAGAAAGATGTGGACGCTTTGTTTTTCCCCTTCTTTCGGCGTTTCCGAGCTTCAGCTGGAGAACTCTCTACATTCCCAGTTTTGTCAAGTGGATCATTTTCTTCCTCAGACATTGTTCGCTCGGCTATCGACTCTCGGCCTTGGGACACTGTGTTTGGTGTGCAAGCATGCACTCCCGTGGCAACAACAGAACTGAACATGGTGTTCATTTTATCTTCGAGCTCTGGCACTATCCCTCCGTACCTAAACTTCTTCGCGGCAGGTACAATCTGCAAAAGACATACACTTAAATTAATCCACAAAAACAATCTAAATAAACACAAATCGGGCAAAATGATTTTTTGCTTTACCTTCAACCTCTCATCCCACCATTCGTCGCTCGCATCAATCGTTTTTCTGGAGGCATTCCATCCAAGACCAGTCTCCCCCCTTTTGAGGTCCATCCATAATTTTCACTCTTTTTTAAGGTGGTCCCATTTATTTTTCATCTGTATTCTATCGTATTTCTTCCCTGTTTTCTCCTCGAACCTTAAGACAAGGTTATTCCAGCCCTCCTTATTGAAATGTGTCGTTGGCCGATTTCCAAGACCAATTTCAGCGATGCATAGGTCGCAAAATTGAAGGATGTCATTTTGATCCCAAATGGCTGAGACTCCTCCATCCTTTGGTTTTCCCATCTACATTTTTTTGAAAATTTAAATAATACATACACACAAATGCAAATAAACACACACACACACATACATGTATACAAACACACATACACAAATCGGCCAAACACACACACACTAGCATACACACACACACAAATGCAAATAAACACACACACACATACATGTATACAAACACACATACACAAATCGGCCAAACACACACACACTAGCACACACACACACAAATGCAAATAAACACACACACACACATACATGTATACAAACACACATACACAAATCGGCCAAACACACACACACTAGCATACACACACACACAAATGCAAATAAACACACACACACATATATGTATACAAACACACATACACAAATCGGCCAAACACACACACACTAGCACACACACACACAAATGCAAATAAACACACACACACACATACATGTATACAAACACACATACACAAATCGGCCAAACACACACACACTAGCACACACACACACAAATGCAAATAAACACACACACACACATACATGTATACAAACACACATACACAAATCGGCCAAACACACACACACTAGCACACACACACACACATGCAAATAAACACACACACACATACATGTATACAAACACACATACACAAATCGGCCAAACACACACACACTAGCATACACACACACACAAATGCAAATAAATGGGCACACACATACATGTATACAAACACACATACACAAATCGTCCAAACACACACACACTAGCATACACACACACAAATGCAAATAAATGGGCACACAAACTAGCATACCCAAATACATACACATGAACACACACACACTAGCATACACACACACAAATGCAAATAAACACACACACACATACATGTATACAAACACACATACACAATTATATATAATCAAACCAAAAATTTAGCAAATTTCACTAAAAAAATTTAGCAAAACCACCGGGATGAGAAAGATGCGAACCAGGAAGAAGGAGGGCGCGGGATCTGGAGGAATGCAGGAATCGCCTGAGGAGTAGGGTTCACCGGCCGCAGGAATCGCCGGAGGAGAAGCGCGGGATCTGGAGGAGGAGCGGCGCGGGATCTGGAGGAGGAGCGGCGCGGGATCTGGAGGAGGGCGGCGCGACGGGATGAGGAGGCAAACCAGGAAGAAGCAGGGCTAGCCCGACGTCGCAGATATGGCTAGTAAGCGCCGGAGGAGGTTTCGCCGGAGGAGAATAGGGCCACCTACGGTGGCGCCGGCTGAGGAGGAGGGCGACGGGAGAGGCACGACGGGATGAGGAGGAAAACCTAACTGATATCGCGAGCAGCGGAGCGGCACGGCTGAAATGGTAAAAGGAGCAGCTTATCGCTCCTTGCCTATAAGGGGCGGTTTTTTGGAAACGCCGTTTGCCAGCTTATCGCAAACAAACGCCGCTTATCGCAAAACAGCGGTGCGGTAGATCAGCGCCGGAGCAAATAAGTCCTCCCAAACGGCACCTGAATCATCTCGCTTATCATGAAGTGTATCCTCCCTCTCGCATTAGCCACTTCATGCTTTTCCCATTCTTCTCTGATGTAGTGCATTCTCCTATCTTCATTTGTCAGATCTACCAAAGTGAATGTGTCTAGGATAATTCCTTTAGAGATTGGGTTCTGTACTTCAGCAAGTTCCCTGTTGGGGTCAGACTTGTATGCAGAGGGTCCTTCTCCATATCTTCTTCTCTTATGAGCTGGTTGGGATAGCTCCTCAACAATCTCTACCTCAATTTCAGCAGCAGCGATTTCAGCAGTCTCTGTCTCATACTGATAATAGTACTGTGAATAGCCCTAAGTATCTTTCCAATACTGAGAGTAATCCTGTGCAGGTTGAACAACATCAAATGTTGATTCCACCTGGTACCTCCTACCCTTGCCTTCATTTTCTACTCCTCAAACCTCAGTTTCCACCTGCTGCAGCCCGCCCTTCCAGACGCGAAACCACTGGCATGATGCATCCTTGCAGCCGCCCCAACCCACCTCCTCATCTCCAGCCCGCTGCCTCTCCACCATCACTACAGAACCGCCCCCCCTTGCCTTCTCCCCCACAGTCCAGCCGACCAGCTCCCTCCCTTCCCCACCACCACCCACCTCCAAAAAAGGTGTCATAACAGCCCGTCTTCCTCCACTTTCCCCTCCTCCCTAATCCGCCAACTCCCCCTCATGGATCCACCATCCTAATAACCCTAAAATTCTAGATCAGTCCAGATTTAGGGTTATAGCCTCCCGATCCATTATTTCCACCACTCATACATTGTCATTTTAGCCTGGATACGTCCCTACACGTCAGATCTACGCCTCCCCGGCCCAGATCTACTCGTACGTGGTCGGATCTACCCTTCTCTCACCCGATCTCATCATTTACCGCCGAGGACAGTCAACACCTTCATCTTCATGTCGTCGGTTCCACCTTCGATAGACGATCTACACATCCAAAGCCTAATTCTTCAGTGCCTCGGTTCAGCATGCTACTTTGTGAGTTAATTTTGTGGTATTGGCTTATTTTATTTGATATTTTCATTTGTGAATAATTGTATGTGTTGTGATTCTGGCTAGTAGAAATTGTTTTGGTACGCTAATAATTTGCAGGTGGAGATATTCACCGCACGCTTTGCTTTGACACTCTGAGCGGAGGAAAATCATTATAAAATTATCAAATTAATTAGTTGTTTTTCAAATTCAAATATTTGCGTTGAGTTATAATTCTCATGACTCAAATTTATTTATCGAGTTATCGACGATTACATTGCATTTAGGTTCAGATTAGCGTGTCACCTAGCACTCCCACCTAGCACTCCCACCTAGCGTCGTAGGTTTTGTGCACTCGTAGCCTACCCCTACGTCACTATGTAGTGTGGATAGAACTCATGTTATGCAATGTGTGCGAGCCTGACCTGGCTGGCTTGTTTTCTTAGGGGCGGGTTGTCTAGCTTTTAATCTCCCTAATTTTAACATAGTTTTAGGACACCCCTACTAGGTTTAGGAGACCTACAAAAAAGTGAAGAGAGAGAGTGCGGTTTGATCATACGGCTGATGTAATATCATGTCAGATTCAATGACCAAAATTACTCCAATGAGTTTAAAAATCATGAATTCTATATTTCCTTCATAGTGGTAAGGATTTACAATTAGTTGTTATGTTATTTAGGCAATTGCGTCCATTTTTGATTAATTATTATGCTATTTTCAGGTATTTATGTGAATTTACAACTACGTGAAATTCACATTTTTACCACTTAATTAGGACAAAATCTATAAACTTAAACCCTTAAACTCATCAAACATTATTTAATGCATTTCAGAAATATAGTTGCACTTGAAGATATTTACCTGCAACAAACGTGCTAACTTGCTATCTCGATGAGGGACATGACCCCCATCTTTTTTTTCTCATCACAAAGTGCACTTATCACATTACTCAGAAAAAGCAAGCTCTTATTAATATGTATGCTTGCACAAACTTTTCAATCATTATAGAGTAATTGAGAAAATCAAAGAATAACAATAACAAATAAAAATCTTAAATACCTTTTTTAAGCGTAGCCTACCTGCTCCAGTGCGCTTTGCACGCTCAGAACCAGCAAGATCAACCAAATGAAGCTTTGCAAGCAATATTTCATCGCAGCAATCGGTATTTTTCTTCTGCTCCAAGTAAATTGTAAATATGACATGTGAACGACTAAAAAGAATAAAAAGATTAGTTGAATAGTAATGTGACTTCATGATGAGAGATTTGATCAAACAAATTGTGCACTATATTAAACATAATAATTAAGTTTCTCCCTTATGTCGAAGCTAAGAACTTGATAGTTTCCTGAAATATTTGAGTATCCCATTTATGATGACCTGAATGGGGTAGGGATGATATCGAGTCGAGTTCGAGCGATTTTGGCTCGGCTCGGAATCGAAATTTTTTACTCGAAATCGAAATTGATTTCGAGTCGACTCGACACGAAATGACTCGATTCCGAGCTAGCTCGAAATCGAATCGGATCAGCTCAAAATCGAATCAAGTCGGCTCGAAATCGAACATTTTTTTGTTTTATTCCTAGTTTGCTCAAAATAAATTTAATAAATGAAGCACTTAAAGTTTTCATTCTTTTTATTTAGCTTTAAATTTTCTTATTTTAATCTTAAAATAAGAATATATTAGTAAATACATAAATTTTTTAATTAATTCGAGTTGATTCGAATTATATTTCGTGTGATTCAGGGCTGACTCGAAATCAAATTCGGGTCAAATTGAATCGGCTAAAATTGAGTCAAATCAATTTTAACGGATTTCGATTTGAATCAATTTTCGAACGATTTTCGAGCGACTTTCGAGTTTCGAATAATATGCTCAGCCCTAGAATGGGGGATCACACTAGGCATGAGGAAGGGGGAGACCGGAACGGGCTGGGCCAGTCAAGGTCGAGCCTGTCGAGTTCAGTCGGTTTTCCAGCGAACCCCCCCCCCCCCCCCCCAAGCCGCTTGAAGGGTCAAATGGACTCGAAATCGCGCAAAATTGGGTCCGTTGGAATAATTCTGGCCAGGCAACAGTAGTCATAGTCTTATTGGTCCAATCCGATCACTTTAATTTTTTTTGAACCCGTCAGATATGAAAAGTGATTACCCAAAAATAACATACCTTACAAAAATAGAGCAAAGACATTATTTATTTATTAATTTCATAAGAAATAGTAGTTGTTATAAAACCATAATATATAATTAAACTGGAATTTATAAAAATCATAACAAAGAAATTTTAATGTCACTACCAAAATTCAACTGTTTTTTTAATCTTTAAAGAAAAATTAACAGGAAATGACATAGTTTGAAGATCTTTGACTCCAAAATGAAAAGGAGAATCACATTGCACAAGGAATCCCATAATAATGAAAGTTTTCAAATGGCACTGCAATGGATGCACTAATTAAATGTGCATTTCTAAGAAAATATGCTCAACAACATACAATAATAGGGTCTTATGAATCTATGCAAAACCAGTACATCCATTCAACCAGTTAGAAATGAAGAATATTACGAAGGAAGTTGTTGTATCAAAAATAACTAAGAATTAGATGTTGAGTTACATTTTTTGCATTTTTGATATACGAACCTGGATTGATTATTCATATTAGTACTTTTAGTAGCACGAGATTGGGTCCCACGCAACAAATATGAGACCATCTATTCCTACAATTTAACTTCTCCCTCAGTAACACCGGCAAGGATTATTCCCCCATTGGCAGTTTCTCTGATCTGAATTGGGGGTCTAGATGGTTTGACATGTAAGGAATTGTTATTAATTCTCAGAGCGGCATTTGCATGTAAGTTTAACAAATAAAAAACTTCTTTGAAAATCTGGTAAAAATATTTATGCAAGATATAAGAGTTTATCAGGTAATAAATTGTTATGAAACTACTAGAGGGAAGAGAGAACTAGAGAGGAAGACGGCTAGGGTTAAGAGGAAGAAGGAATACCTTGTAAATATCTTGCTTGATCCCCCCAAGGAGGGTCCGGGTATATTTATACCCGGACCAAGGCCGGCCGGCCAAGGGGGCCGGCCGGCCCCAATTGGGGCTGAACCGGGTGGGTTCAGCCCCCCGAGGGCCGCCATCTATAGAGTGGGGGCTGAACCAGTTGGTTCAGCCCCGTTGTTGCCTTCGGATCCATCCGGGGGCGTAACATTCCCCACCCCATTAAGACCCAGCTTGTCCTCAAGGTGGGAATCTAGTATCCGCTCCAAACAGCAAAAAGAGCCCCCCGGTATTGGTGAGATGTGGATTCCCTGCAGACAGTATTCTCTCCCAGCTTTAGCAAACTCCATAGTCAGCCTTTCCCAATCCAGAGTCACCCTGCCCAGCTAGCGCAACCATTGGGCCCCCAGAATCATATCTGGCCCTTGGATGGGCAATAAGTAGACATCCATGTTGTCGGTGTATCCTTGCACACTGAGTTCCACGTTCGGAAGCATGCATTCACAATGCAGCTCGTGTCCACCGGCCACCACAACCGGCGACGCCACATCCGTGATGATCTCTAGCCCCAGCTTCTGTGCCACTGTCGGGCTAATAAAGTTATGTGTACACCCACTGTCAAGCAGAATGGTCACCTGCTGTTGGCCAATCCTCCCCGCAATACTCAGAGTGGGTGGAGCAGAGTCTCCCGCCATGGTCAAGGAAGATACCCCGTACTCGACTGTATCCATAATGTGCCCCTGTTCTCCTCCATCACCATCCGACATCGGATCTTCCTGTAACATGTAAACCTG
Organism: Platanthera zijinensis; assembly: GCA_039513925.1. Lineage (NCBI taxonomy): Eukaryota > Viridiplantae > Streptophyta > Magnoliopsida > Asparagales > Orchidaceae > Platanthera > Platanthera zijinensis. The sequence goes on from CM077079.1 coordinate 231,381,850, forward strand.
GATCCTCTGACATTTGTGGCCTGGGGTAAACTTTTCATCGCAGTTGAAGCACAATCCTTGCTCCTTCCTAGCCTGTAGCTCTGTCCACGTCAATTTCTTCATTGTGGCCCGGTCGGCAGCTGCTGGATCCCTCTTTTTGTCGGGAAGGTGTGCAGTGGTCCTCGAAGTGTCCCCCCTGAACTTTTGTCGATTGAGACGCTCTTCCTGAATCCGGGCCAAGCTGATAGCGTGTGTCAAGCTGCGCGGCATATAAGCATGCACCTCATCTCTGATGTCCTCCTTCAGGCCAGAAATAAAACAACTTGTTAATGTCCTCTCACTCCACTGCACCCTGTTGGCCAACCGTTCAAACTCGGTTCGGTACTCCATCACCGTCCCTTTCTGACGCAACTTCTGAAGAAGAGCCTCAAAGTCTTCATACTCAAGGGGACCAAAGCGGGCGGTGAATCCATCGACAAACTCGTGCCATGGCGCGTGATCTCGTCCCCGGAGGAACCATTGGGTCCACTGGTACGCGTCCTCTTCAAGGTGGAAGGACGCCAACTTTACCCATTGCGTCTCAGGTATCTCCTGATAGCTGTAAAATAACTCTGCCTTTTGAACCCATTCGAGTGCATCACCTCCCTTGAACTTGGGGTAGTTCATGCGGGCAATCTTCGGCGGCATATAAGCGCGTGGTAGTTGTGGCCCAAGTCCTCCGTACTCTTGCCCGTGTCGACGCGGTAGCCGTTGATCAGCGGCCACATGTGGGTACCCCAATCCTCTCCATAGGGGTGTCCCAAGAAAGGCGGTCGAAACTCCCATCCGCCTCCTCCCCGTCCGCCCACGACATGTCCCGGTGCTCCTGGAATAGGGAGGAGCCCATCCCGAGGTGGGTACCCCAGCCCGTTGGGTTGCTGGTCCCCCTGGCGGTCTTCACGGTCCGGAGGGAAATCCAAGGCAGACACGGCGATGCCGCCAAAATGGGTGGCCTCGGACCCAACTTGTTGTTGTCGTGAGCCTCCGGCCCGGCCATTGTCAATTCTGAGCCCCCCATTGGTGCTAAAGGCCCGATCATCGTGCCCCGCTGCTGGAATGGGAAGGGGAAGCTGGACTGCGTTGGCCTCACCCACCACAGTTTTTCCTTTAAGGTGTTGAGTTAACATATTTTTAAGCTCGTCCATGCGGGCATCCAATTTCTCTTCGAAACGTTTTTCCGATGCCGTTAACCTGTCGGCGAGGGCTGCCACGGTGTCAGTCAGCCCAGTGTAGGTTTCTTCGAGATGTGCGAGCCGATTGGAGTCTTCTTGAGTGCGCGTCACCATGGTGAGATGGCAAGAAAATTGGAGGCAGTGGCCTCTGGATGCCGCAATCGGCTGCAGCAACGGTAAGCAGTATGTCGGCGGATGCAGAGCGGCGGAGACCGCAGGATGCAAGCAGGAGTCGACGCCGGCTGCGAGCAGGATGCGGCGGAAGCAGCAGGCAGCGGGATCGCTGCCGGTATTCGTCGATGAAGACGATGCGGAAGCGGCGCAGGAATCGACGCCGGACTGCGAGCAGGATGCGACGGAAGCAGCAGGATGCGGCGGAGGTCGCCGCAGCGGGATCGACGCCTGGATCGAGCGATGCGGCAACGGGATCGATGCAGCGATCGACGCGGAAGGCGAGCGGGGCTCGCCGCAGAAGGATCGACGCGGGGTCGGGAGCCGTCGAGCGCCGGGCGTGCTGGAGTCGTCGAGCGGAAGCAGCAGCGACGGGCTGGCTGGGAAATCGGTCGGGATTGAAAAAATTTTGGGAGGACGAATCCTCTGATACCAAATGTTATGAAACTACTAGAGGGAAGAGAGATCTAGAGAGGAAGACGGCTAGGGTTAAGAGGAAGAAGGAATACCTTGTAAATATCTTGCTTGATCCCCCCAAGGAGGGTCAGGGTATATTTATACCCGGACCAAGGCCGGCCGGCCAAGGGGGCCGGCCGGCCCCAATTGGGGCTGAACCGGGTGGGTTCAGCCCCCCGAGGACCGCCATCTATAGAGTGGGGGCTGAACCAGTTGGTTCAGCCCCGTTGTTGCCTTCGGATCCATCCGGGGGCGTAACATAAACATACAAGAAAACAAAAATCAAATATATCGAAAATTGGTGACCTAGGAGGAACAGAGAAGATTTTGCATATAGCTCAGTGAATGACACCCTGATCAGGAATTCCATTTCTCCCTCCAGTTTCCCAACTTTACTAAATATTCTATTCATTAAAAGTGGTATAAATCTCATATTATTACCCACTACGGCAAAGTCTGCACCCATAGTATACGCTTTTTCGGAGCCAATCTAAACCAAAAGAGAGGCAACACCACCATTAGGAAAAACATAGAGGGGAAATGCAGGGTGAGAGTGACAACATTCTTTAAGTTGAATAAGAATGCCTAATCTGTCCATAGGCTAGAATATTGGCATTGTAGCCATGGAAAACTGCATCAACCTGAGGAGCTATGCACTCCTCAAAATTGCAAGGAGTAGCAGAACTCCCGTAAACATGATCATAAGTGATCGAATGAGATCCGATTTGAACCTGGTTTTGTTCAACATGACATTATTAAGGAATATAATTTTTTAATAAAATCATAGACAAAATTAAGGTAGGAGAGTTAACGTATAAGAAGTTCAAGGGTTTCATACTTGGGGCTCCCCCGGGACTACTATAAGGCAGTCCTTACATCCAAGCTAGAGCTCGGATGGTATTAATGGACGGATGTTTACGACAACTTTCAAGCGCATTTTTTCCTCACATCCAACCTCCGCAGAAGTGTCCATTTCCAATTCCCAAATCTCAGCAGAAACCTAAGAAAAATTAAGAGCGGTGTTAAGGACACACCTATTTTGACTATGGACACACCATTTAAATCAAATTAAACACTTCAAAACACCTATTTTTATTACAAAAAGAAAACCCTAAGGACAGCCCACCTGATCACCCCAAAGCAGTTTCCCCATCGCCTTCCCGATTCGGCCCTGCGTGATCCTCCGACCAGGCGCTCCTCCGGACTTCCTCTCCGCGCCCCCACACCGCCGCCTCGGCGCCCCCACACCGCCGCCTCCGCGCCCCACACCGCTGCCTCCGCGCCCCACACCGCCGCCTCCGCGCCCCACACCGCAGCTTCCGCGCCCCACACTGCCGCCTCCGGGCCCCCACACCGCCGCCTCCGCGCCCCACACCGCCGCCTCCGCGCCCCACACCGCAGCTTCCGCGCCCCACACCGCCGCCTCCGGGCCCCACACCGCCGCCTCCGCGTCCCACACCGCCGCCTCCCCGCCCCACACCGCCGCCTCCGCGCCCACACCGCCGCCTCCTCTCTGCGCCCTCCTCCGGAAAATCTCTGCGTGGTCCTCCGGCCAGGCATCCACCCAGATCTTTGCGCTCCCATTCTTCTCCCTAAGGTCTGCTACTCTTTGATTTCTCCTAAGATAATCCATTTTGCAGCAGAGCTATTGGAATTAGGGACGACATCCAGAGCTCTTTCCACATTTGCCCATACTTGCACAGGTATCTCCTTCTTTGCCAGATCCTCTCTAAGGTCTCCTTCACTACATTTTCCTTATGTTTTTTGTAACCCTGTTCGTGGTTTGATTTTTCTTGCGGCAACATATTCCTCTTGCAGAAAATCTACGACTCCCGATTGCATCTGTCGACTCTCCACATTTACAACTTTCATGCTTTGGAGTTGCTTGTATAGATGATCATATATGAATAGTTTGAGAAACAATGAAATATGAAAGCAAAAAGCATTAATAATAATTTGGGCTGTCCATAGTATGATTTGGTTGTACATAGCCATTTTGGGTTGTACATAGCCGTTGGTTGTCCATAGCCAAAATAGATGTGTCCTTAACACCGCTCAAAATTAAATATAAATGTATCAAAAAAAACAAAGAGATTAAAAATTAAGAGCAATGTTAAAGGCACACATGTTTTGGCTATGTGCACCCAAATATTATGTGCACACGACTAAATTTTATTTGCAACCGAAATTTATATGTGCACACAAACTAAAAACTTGTTTTTTTGCAACTCCTTCCCTCTCACTCTGAAGGAGAGGGGTCGCCGGCGTGAGCTCAAAGGGGAGGAGTCATTGCCATTAGGAAAGAAAGGCTCAGGCTCGTCGGCAAGATGAACTTTGGAGCAGGAGAGGGGTCGTCGGCGTGACTAAATGAGGTCGTCAGCTTCGTCTTAGGCACACACAAAGTTAGCTAAAATCATATTATTTTGATACTTTTTCGAAAGTCAAAAAGCTTTATGCGCAGTCATTGATTTGTTCAACCCAGCTCGCACGACGTCTTATGCTATATTTGGTTCGGCGGTGGCGGGTGCATCCGGTGGGTCGAAACGACACTTTGGAACCGGAGAGGAGAGGCGGGAGTTGAAACGGAGCAGATTGGGGCATTTCCTCCTTGCTACGGGTGCAAACGGAGTAAACGCCGCCGCCGGCCTTTTGTTTACCCGACGTTCGGTGGCGTTTGCTCCAAACGGAGGCGGCGAAACGCCGAACCAAACGAAGCCTTAGTGTTTCTCGATCTCGGCATTTGTACTCTCATCGACCAGCATCCTGCCTCCCTAATTCGCAGGAAGACGAAGCTGACGACCTCATTTACTCACGCCGACAACCCCTCGCCTGTTCCAAAGTTCATCTTGCCGACGAACCTACGCCTTTCTTTCCTAACGGCGATGACTCCTCCCCTTTGAGCTCATGCCGGCGACCCCTCTCCTTCAGAGTGAGAGGGAAGGAGATGCAAAAAAAATAAGTTTTTTATTTTGTGTGCACATATAAATTTTGGTTGCAAACAAAAATTAGTCGTGTGCACATAATATTTGGATGCACATAGCAAAACATGTGTGCCTTTAACAATGCTCTAAAAAAACATGTATCAAATTCGGTTTTCTTGATCTGTAATACCTAAAATTAAAGCAAACTTCGCAGATTGAAGAGATCGTAGTGGTGTGTATTAAAATCGATGAAATCCAAGTAAACAGAAATCTCCAAGAAGGCGATCGATGTTCAGTATATATGAAGAAAAAAGACTGCAAAGCAATCTGTCACGATCAAACCTTAGCAGCGATTACACTTACACCCAGATTCGGAAGGCTTCAGCGGGGGGAGGCGAATAGGTCTACACAATGTGGCCACCGGAGGACCCAGGCTACTCGAATCCCACGCTGAATGTGACAAGTAGCAGTACACCTGTCAAATTAGCAGGGCTTTATTAGTATTATAAATAGAGTCATGGATTGTAATATGGGTTATGAATGGATTAATAAAGTTTAGTGTTTCTTCCCTGCTTCCTGTCTCTCCCTTCGTCTCTTCCAACTCCGGCCATCTTCTCCGGCCGTTCGACTTCTCTCTCATCTCCGGCCATCCTCCCGTAGACCATTCTTAGTATTTTCAGATAGCACCGTTGTAGGATCGTAACATTTTGGTGCTCTCGTCGCGATCTCACCTCGGATATTCTTCGCCATTTCCGGCAATCGCCGCTGCGCCACCACCGTCGCAGCACTGCCTCCTCCACTAGTGTCATTCTTTACTGCGTTTTCCTGCACCAGACAAAGTAGCAACAAGAAAAATATCAAGATACATCAACACTGCAGTTAACTTCCTCTTTATCCACCGCCGCCGCCACCGCCGCTGCTCCGCCGCTGTGCCGTCTCCTCTCTGCCACTCTGCCGCCTCCGTTGTTGTACCACCTCCTCCACCACCGGCCTAAAGATTGACACAGAGCCATCTCCGTCTTGGATCAAAGCATCTCCGACAAACAAGAACGGCCCTTCCACACCGGCGATCAAGCCCCTTTTCCGCTTCTATGGAAGAGCTATCGGTGCTGTTCATAAAGTTCCAGCCCCTTTCCGCCCCAGTTTTCGCAAGATCTGCCGCCGCAAGAAACACAAGATCCTTACCTGTGCCGCCACCGCCAGTGTCGCTGCGACCCACGCCGACATCTTCTTCTTCATCCGCCACCGCTGGTTTGAAACAGAGCCATACCTGTTTACGCCAGAACCGCCACAGCGAGCAACCTCAGATCCGCCGCAGCACTGCCGATGTGCCCCCCTCAAGAAGCTGCAGTTGCCCCTGTCACTAACCCGGACGGAAGTGAAGGAAGCATTGGAGGCAGAGTCCACTCCATAGTTGGACTCTGGCGACCTGTAGTTCTCCGCTTGCTCAACATTTTCATCTAATTCCTAATACGATTTTGTTACTCCCAGCATTTTCACTGGCCTAGTCATCATCCAAAGCCAGATCGCTATATTGGCTGCCGTTCCAAGTGATTATCCGCGAGCCAGATTTGCTGACGTTTCAGCCTTCCACAATGGCAAAGGACTTCTTCGAAATTATTGAGACCTTCGAGCAGAAATTGTAACGCAGCCTTGATGCTCTTGAGCAAAGCTTGGATAATAATTTTCAGCGCCTTATTGATTCTCTTCCAATAATTATCGAGGAGCGGATCTCGTCAATCATCAATCCAGCATCAACAATAATAAAAGATATTCATCATACAGTTTTTGAAGAGATCAACACAACCTCCAAGCCACCGATGCAAGTGGAATATGATTTCGTGTTACCATTTAGCATCACCAACATCAAGAGCGACTACAATGTTGTCTTGGGTGAAATCTCTTTAGATCAACATGCCATAAAACCAATGCCCGCACTAGAGTCTGCTACCCCAATGATCGTTGCAACCAAGTTCACTATGAACGATCAAAGAACATCAAAAATTTTGGTGTTTGATCCTGGCGGAATTAGTTTCATATATATGGTGACCAAGACATGCATTGCTATATGAATGTACGGCCTATGTTTTTTTTAGTGATGATCAAACGACGAGGACGTCGTTTTAAAAGGCGAAGGCAATGTGACAAGTAGCAGTACACCTGTCAAATTAGTAGGGCTTTATTAGTATTATAAATAGAGTCATGGATTGTAATATGGGTTATGAAAGGATTAATAAAGTTTAGTGTTTCTTCCCTGCTTCTCGTCTCTCCCTTCGTCTCTTCCAACTCCGGCCATCTTCTCCGGCCGTTCGACTTCTCTCTCATCTCCGGCCATCCTCCCGTAGGCCATTCTTAGTATTTTCAGATAGCACCGTTGTAGGATCGTAACACTGAACGACCGGGAAGGTTATGCCGGAGCCGATCCGCCTGGGAGGAGGGCCCGGGTAACGGAAGACAGTTGAGGGCAGGGGTGGATCCACCTTGGGACGAGCATTGACACTCATTTTTTTTAAATAAATTAATTGTATTTGTCACGATTCAAAAATCGTGGTGAATACAGTTCAAACGGTGGTTAATACTTTATTTTTTAAAAATTAACAATATTTGTCACGGTTTAAATTGTGGCTAATACCTTATTTTAAAAAGTTTATCTATATTAGCCACGGATTAAATTATAAATCGTGACTAATACCCTATGTTGAGGCCAAACTCGGCGCTCCGGTCGGACCGGATAATCTTGGACCGTCTCAGCTCACGGAGCGGTCGAGCGCGCACACAGTCGATGAAAATGAAACAGTGAACACAAGGCTTGATGACGTGGAAAAACCCCTTAAATGGGTAAAAAACCACGTGACCGGATCTGTGCCGGTCAAATTCCACTAGATCTGGGTGATTACAATATGTTCGGTGAATCGGGGCGACAGACGGCTCCCGTTACAACTTATGGGTAGAGAGGATGACTGTAGCTTCCGGCGGGCAACAGGCTGCCCTGCGGAAATGACTTAAACGGTGGAATGCGCGGGATGCTTCTGACGCGTGCGCTCGGGGCGACGCGCGCTTGAAGGCTTCGACTGTCTTCTTTCTTTTACTTCCTTCCACCTTGGGCGTTTCCCGTGCTAGTTGTGCGCTGATGGGGTGCCTGTAGCCGATGACGGGTGCTGCTGGCCGCTGGTGGCCGCTGGAGGTTGCTGGTGGCTGCTGGTGGTTGCTGGTGGCCGCTAGTGGTTGCTGGTGGCCGCTAGTGGTTGCTGGCAGCCGTGGGTGGCCGCTGGTGGCCGACTCGGTGGAGGAGGTGGGAGGTCTTTCACCTGAGGAAGAAGAAGAAGAAGCGTATGAGGAAAAAGATGAGAAATGAAGAGCCCCTGGGGTCCTTTTATAGGCTCCAGGGGGAGATCATGGTGGGCCCCACCACTAACGTAGTGGGTTAGTGAGTGGTTTCCCCTTGATCGGACGGCCTTGGTAGCGCGTCATGATCAGATGGTGGAGGTTCGGGCGGCGAAATTCTCTCTCCCCTCTTTCCCCTTTTTGTGGATCTCATTTTTGGTGGGAGAGAAAGAGGGGGGAATTGGATGGAGGAGATAAAATATGAGAGAAAGTGGGTCCTCCACTTCTCCCATCATGAAGGGAATCATGGGGTTGACTAGTCAACCCCATGATTTCATTTTGAGGATTGCTATGTGCACCCCTAAAGATATAAAATAGATACAATCCCCATCAATTGCCCCCCAAATCCTTTGTTGTCGGAGATTAGCACAAGCGACAAAACAAGGATTTTTCCTCAATCTTTTTTACTATGACGACGTCCAATGACATGCTAGAAACGTCCGCGAGCGACACCCGGCGAGCCCATGTAGCTGTATATTAAAAAATTTCTGCGGGAGAAGGGGAGACGACGCATCCATGATCGGACGGCGTGACGGCAGCCAACGCGCGGGCATGCGAGACGCGCGGACCAAGTCGTGTGAGTGCGCGCGAAAAACTGTAGCGGGCAGTAGTACACGGACTGCCCGCACTGTGTGCTGTAGTTAATTGTAGCGTGCGCAGTGCACGCGCACTGTTGCTTGCGCAGTGCGCGCACACTACGCACTGCAATTAATTGCAGTGTGTGCGCACTGTTGCGCTTAGTGCGCGCGCAGTGCGCGCGCACTGTTGCGCGCAGTGCGCGCGCACGGCTTATTGCAGCGCGCACTGCGCGCTGCAATTTAATTGCAGCGTGCACTGCGCGCTGTAATTTAATTGCAGCGCGGGTGCGCTGCAATTAAATTGCTGCGCGGGGTGCGCTACAATTAAATTGCTGCGCGGGTGCGCTGTAATTTAATTGCAGCGCGCAGTGCGCTGCAATTAAATTGCAGCGCGCTATTGTAGGGTGCAGTTGCCGCGCACTGTTGCGCGCGCAGTTGCCGCGCACAGTTGCGCGCACGCAGTGCATGCTGTTTCGTGCTGTGTGTGCGCTGTTGTGCGCAGTGCATGCACATTTTAGCGCGGTGTGCACGTAGTTAGCGTGCTATGCGCGCGCATTTAGCGCGCTGCATCACAAACGCTGCGAGTGCCTAGTTTGCGGTCGCAAGTTGCGCGCCGCGTGGGTGCAGTTTGCGCGCCGTGAGGGCGCAGTTTGCGAGCTGCCCAAGCGCAGTTTGTATGCGTGGTGGGTGTGGTGTGTGCGAGGTGTAACATGCATGGAGGACTAAGCGCCCAAAGGAAAAGATTACTAAGATGTGGAGTTTCTGCACCGAGTACTTCTTGTACAAGGTTGAAAGAGGAAACTTGCTGCGGCAAGGCGCATGGGTGCAAATACGGCGCCTCCTTTTTTATCGAGGCTGATGATACCTCAGTTGGCGAGGTTGATGCTATTTTACGTAAGTTTGACGTGCAACGTCATTTTGCGCGAGACTGACTTGCGATTATTGCTCGCACGAGCTTGGCTCGTGACTTTTGCTCGCACGAGCTTGGTTTGTTGCTTGATTTGCGTGGTTGCGACCACGGCTTAGTTTGCGTGAGACTTGCACGGGGCTTAGTTTGCGCGAGAGCTGCTTGCGGTTTCATCGTGAGGAGGGCAAGCCCCTGCGGGGAATTTGCGCGAGGGTTGTTGTTGTAAGAAGCGTGCTGCATGGAGGCGGTTGCTGTGCACGGAGGCAGTTGCTGTGAGGAGCGCGCTGCACGGAGGCAGTTGCTGTGAGGAGCGCGCTGCACGGAGGCAGTTGCTGTGAGGAGCGCGCTGCACGGAGGCAGTTGCTGTGAGGAGCGCGCTGCACGGAGGCAGTTGCTGTGAGGAGCGCGCTGCACGGAGGCAGTTGCTGTGAGGAGCGCGCTGCACGGAGGCAGTTGCTGTAAGGAGCGCGCTGTACGGAGGCAGTTGCTGTGAGGAGCGCGCTGCACGGAGGCAGTTGCTGTGAGGAGCGCGCTGCAGGGAGGCAGTTGCTGTGAGGAGCGCGCTGCACGGAGGCAGTTGCTGTGAGGAGCGCGCTGCACGGAGGCAGTTACTGTGAGGAGTGCGCTGCACGGAGGCAGTTGTTGTATGGAGCGCGCTGCACGGAGGCAGTTGCTATATAGAGCGCGATGCACGGAGGCAGTTGCTGTAAGGGTAGATGGATGTCTTCGCACTTTGGCGAAATGAGTATGCATTTCAAATTGCACGGATGACGTTTGTCATCAACATGCCTATAATGAGAAAATGTTAACTTTTTTAGAGTTGCAGTCATGAAACTATTCTTGTGGGAACACATAATTTATAGGGAAATAAAATTGATAAATGCTATAATAGGTAGAGCCCTTCTGACGTGTGAAGCCCTCTCTTGGGTCGGTCGTCTTAGGGGTTGCCCCCCAGTCCGGTCTAGCAAACGGTGGGTCGAGTTCCTTTCTGTGGACTTGGTTCCTATCCCTGTAAGTATCTCCCCAAGCGTCCTTATTTGATGAGATACTCGATCTCCTCCTTGAGCTTTGAGCAGTCTTCCGTGCCGTGTCCTTGTCCATGGTGAAATTCACAGTACTTTGTTTGGTCCCCAGTATTTTTAGCGAGAGGTCTGGGCTTGCGGAGCGTCTCTTTGCCCTGGATTGCATAAAATACATTTGTCCTGGAGGTATTAAGGGGTGTGTACTCCCGGGGCGGCTAATCTCTCTGATGGTTACGTCGGAATCTTCCTTCTTGTTGTTGAGGGGCCGACTTATTTTCCCTTTTTCTCTTTTGGTTGCCATTAAACTGTTGACGATGAGCTTCAATAGCCTCGTCGGCAGCGATCTGCGCCTCTATGCGGTGCACGAGGTCGGGGTAGCTAGCGATAGTTTCCCTCATTAATGCTGAATAGAAGCTGCTCGGGCGAAGACCTCCGAGGAGCATTCCTCTTAACAGTTCAGGGTCGACCCCTGGGATTTGGCGGGCTTCTACGGAGAACCTGCGGAAGAAATCCTTCAAAGACTCCCCTTCATTCTGGCGGATACCTGATAAGTGGGAAGGGTCGCGGACGATCCTCCGATTTGCTATAAACTGATCTGTGAACTGTCTTGTTAGTTCTGTGAAGTTGGCAATAGTGCCCGCTCTCAAGGAGTGAAACCATGTGCGGGCCTGCCCCTTGAGAGTGGTTGGAAACACTTGGCAGAGTAACTGATCAGGGGCGATGTAGATCCTCATAATGGTAGTGAAGTGGTTGACATGTTCCAACGGATTGTCAGTTCCATCGAAAGTTTCGATATCGGGGAGTTTGAAACCATGAGGAATTGGATGATCCAGAATCTGGGGCGTCAGGGGGGAACCCTGACAGAGTGGTCGGCGGGTACAGATATCTCTTGCACCTGCTTGATGATATTCTTCGGCGATGACCTCTCGAATTTCCTCCCGAGTAAATCTTTCTAACGGATGTAGACGGACTTCGTTAGCGGGCTCATGATGACGCTAGTGCTCTCTCGCTCTCCTCTGAGCCGAGTGAGTGGAACTTGCGGCTTCAGAATATTCTTCGGATATTTCCTGCCTTGGAGGAACCTCTTGGGCTCTGCCCAGATTTTGTTGCGGCGGTGGATCCACATAGGCTGGTTGCAAGGGAGGAGTTGGAGGCGCTCCAAGGATTCGCAACAGGGTGAGCATTTCGGTTTGATGTTCTTCCATTTGGCGAACGCGTCCCTCTATAGGAGCAAATGCAGCTTCAGCGGTCAGTGGCACGTCCACCAGAGAGTGAGACCGTGCAGGCTCAGTGTGCTCGCCAAGTGCGGATCCTTCGGCAGTGCGAGCACTCCTCTTTGCCATTGTAGTAGTAGGGACGATGGACTTGCTTTGCGAAGGATACTGGGAATGTTTCCCACAGACGGCGCCAAACTGTTGCGGCCAAACTCGGCGCTCCGGTCGGACCGGATAATCTTGGACCGTCTCAGCTCACGGAGCGGTCGAGCGCGCACACAGTCGATGAAAATGAAACAGTGAACACAAGGCTTGATGACGTGGAAAAACCCCTTAAATGGGTAAAAAACCACGTGACCGGATCTGTGCCGGTCAAATTCCACTAGATCTGAGTGATTACAATATGTTCGGTGAATCGGGGCGACAGACAGCTCCCGTTACAACTTATGGGTAGAGAGGATGACTGTAGCTTCCGGCGGGCAACAGGCTGCCCTGCGGAAATGACTTAAATGGTGGAATGCGCGGGATGCTTCTGACGCGTGCGCTCGGGGCGACGCGCACTTGAGGGCTTCGACTGTCTTCTTTCTTTTACTTCCTTCCACCTTGGGCGTTTCCCGTGCTAGTTGTGCGCTGATGGGGTGCCTGTAGCCGATGACGGGTGCTGGTGGCCGCTGGTGGCCGCTGGTGGCCGCTGGAGGTTGCTGGTGGCTGCTCGTGGTTGCTGGTAGCCGCTGGTGGTTGCTGGTGGCCGCTGGTGGTTGCTGGCAGCCGTGGGTGGCCGCCGGTGGCCGACTCGGTGGAGGAGGTGGGAGGTCTTTCACCTGAGGAAGAAGAAGAAGAAGCATATGAGGAAAAAGATGAGAAATGAAGAGCTCCTGGGGTCCTTTTATAGGCTCCAGGGGGAGATCATGGTGAGCCCCACCACTAACGTAGTGGGTTAGTGGGTGGTTTCCCCTTGATCGGACGGCCGTGGTAGCGCGTCATGATCGGATGGTGGAGGTTCGGGCGGCGAAATTCTCTCTCCCCTCTTTCCCCTTTTTGTGGATCTCATTTTTGGTGGGAGAGAAAGAGGGGGGAATTAGATGGAGGAGATAAAATATGAGAGAAAGTGGGTCCTCCACTTCTCCCATCATGAAGGGAATCATGGGGTTGACTAGTCAACCCCATGATTTCATTTTGGGGATTGCTATGTGCACCTCTAAAGATATAAAATAGATACAATCCCCATCACCCTATTTTTTAAAAAAATATATGTATTAGTCACAGTTTAAACTGTGGCTAATACCCTATTATTTTTAAAATATATATTATTAGACGTAGTTTAATAGTATCAATCAAACAACTTGTAAGTCCGCCTATATTAAAAAAAGTTTCTGCGTCCGCCATTGATTGAGGGTAAGAGAGAGAAGAGGGGAGATTAGTGGTACGAAGAGTGAAATGAGGAGTGAGAGTGGAATGAGAGCTGCTTATATATTTATTTGAGGATTAATTTGGGGCTGTAGCTTACACAATGCAGAGAAAGAGCTTCGATATTTAAAAAATATTTTTGGCCCCACACCCTGGCCTTTTTTTATGGTGATTGTTATTATCACTACAGTTTTGGCTCGTCGCATCACGTTTTGTACAATGCCTAGAAAGTGTTCCTAATTTCTCGCGTCTTTTGGAAATACATTTTGTACATGCATTTTTAGGAAAACTGTGTGATGCGAAAGTTGCTGATCTCGACGAGATCTACAACTTTGTCGAGATCTACAACTTTCGTGTTGAACACTTTCCCTAAAAATGCATGTACAAGACGTATTTCCAAAAGGCAAGAGAAATTAGGAGAAAATATAGTGCAACTAATCAAAACTGTAGTGCTAATAACAATCACCTTTTTATCGTAAATGCCCATTATTTCGCGCTTTCCGTCCAAACCAATCGAAGCGTCCTCTTTGCTCTCTGTGAGCTTTCTCTCTTCTTAAAATTATTGAAGTAGGAGGGAAGTGTAGTGTGGGTAGTCCGCACACACCGCAAAGCCCGCTGCCGACCTGGCGAATAGTTTTCGGCGGCTTGTCGGTCTCTCTTGCGGTCTAGCTCAGCAAGCAACCTTGATGAATCGGGCGGTTAGGATTGTCTAACCACGGATATGGCAGACTCATTTATATTTCGCCAAGTCTAGCATGTTGTTCTTGCAGACTCGTCTTGAGCTCGCCGAGTCCGGCTATCTTCTGTGTTTGTGGTCTGGTTATGAGATCGTGGAGTTTGGCACGGTTGCATAGACTGGTTCATCTGGAGACTGCGCTGTCTGATAAGAGCAGTCCGCATTTGTGCGGACTGGTGTTGTATTTGGCTTTGGCGCGGTCTTGTTCTTAGGTGGCGCAGTTGGTTGGAGACCACGAAGTTTGATCGTTGTGGACTTGGTCGCAGGAATATGACAAGTTCAGTTGTTGCCTAGTCCACGGAGATCGCCGGGTGCACGGTCTAGTTGTAGATTCTATCGAGTTGCGCGGATTGGATGTATAGTGCGGCAGTTTGTCTTAGCGCGAGATGGACCAAGACGCGTGGCTGAAGTGTCCAAGTCCACGCGGACTGATGGCGTTATCCGCTCAGCTATGCAGACTATCGAGTTGTCTGCATTGTCTTGCGGGTTGGTTATGCGGATAGAGTGGTGTGTCTGCACTTCTTGCGGACAGCTCTTTTTTCAGCGGCAGACTGATGCTTGTATCCTCACTTGTGCGGATACATGATGCTAGTTGCAGGTTTGACGGATGGTTATCCTATCGGTATGGGTGGTGTCGACACTGCTCGTCACGCTTATAAATAGGAGTTTTCAGCTCGTCATATATAACTGTGAACAGTGAGAACTTGCTCGCGCTTAAATTTGCGGTTACATTTTCCTAACTGTCACGACTAAGTGAAGTTGGCTATATGCAGGCTGTGCGACTTGCATTAGGAGGCCAGACAACTAGTCGAAGCTTGGTGTGAAACAGTTCACGAAAAGCAGTCAGCGAATAACAAAAGTCGCAGTCTCTACAACTGAAGTCTCTTCCCCAAGTTGCGGTTAAGCAAAGCAATTCGCTCGGTCTATCAGCAGGGTTCTGTTCAAGTCCTTCAGTTTTCAATAACAAGCCGTCTGCGTGGCTAGTTGTGGTTAGACGGCTTTGGCAGTCTCGGCGGACTCAGCTTGCAGATTGGCAACTTGTGCGGTTACATTTTATTGTCTGCACGGTTTACTTCTTGTTGTAGTTTTTTGTTTCTTTTGGTTACATTGTAAATCATGTCTCGCAATGTATACCTCGCTCTATAAAAAAGTTTTTTTAATTCCAATTGGACACTCTTGTGCTGTTATTGCTACTGATTTCTACTTGACTTTGGTTGTAGTTGAGTATTTCTACGACCTCTTACGGCTTCCTTCATAATGTTTTTCATCTATACCCACTGTTAGCTTCCTCCAAGCTCCTTTTCGATCGAGTTGGTGCACTGTCATTCTTCATCTCTGGTGCAATGCCCTAGCTTCGACTACAACGAGCTTCATCCGAAAGGAAGACCTGCTTTTTTATGCACCTTTCGAGATTGCTTTAAGCTTCCTCCCAACCTTCCTTCTACTAGAGCGAGCTTCCTCTAGCTTCGAGAGCCTCTTCGCAGCTCGAGCTTCCTCCAGCGCGGGGGGGGGGGGGGGGGGGGGGGGGGGGGGGGGGGGGGGGGGGGGGGGGGGGGGTGGGGGGGACCGCGCGCGATGCGTGCCTCGTAGGGGGGCGACCACTCGGGGGACGGGGGGCGGCCGCACGCATCGCGCCTGCTTGGGGCGCAGCTTGGGGTTCGCAGGCTACCTGCGCGCCCCCGTACAGGACGTGCCGCGAGTACAGTCTGCGCGGACACGCGCTGGCCGCGTGCACGCATGCCTTGCGTGCGCACTAGCTGTGTGGGGTGCGGCCGTGCGGGATCGGGCGCGAGTTCGGTGCAATCCTGGTTTGTCTTCTCGGGCGCTTGATATTGGTCCGGTTTGGCTCAGATTTTACATGAGGGGTAAGGGATATCCGCGGATATAGGCTTTATATGCGGATTTCCTGTAGCAGTTAGATTTAATCCAACGGCTACAGGAAATCGCGTTATTAAAAAAATCGAACCGCGACCGGCGATTTTACAGTGGGGCAGCCAGTGACAATGGGCTCGCCGGCCACCGACCGTTGTTAGTTAATAAGCATCCACGCTGACGAGCCTAGAGCGGTTTGTGAGCCTGTTGCCGCTGGCCGCCCCACTATTACAATTTGTTTACTGCCGGGCGGTCGGCGAGCCCACAGCCGTCGGCCGCCCGTTGTCAAGCGCAAAGCCCTTCCCTGCGTATATAAGCAATATACGTGGGCAGCGTATAAATAGTTTTTTCATATATATATATAAAGTTATACAAGTGACAGACACAGACCCCAATGACCAACTCCAACAGTTCCTTGACCACGCCGCGTCCCGCCGCTCACAAATAGAATGCATAATAATTTTTATAACAATTTATTAATATAAATTATAATTACACATTACAATTAATATAACTCATGGTTGTCTCATGTCATTCTTTTTCTCTCTCTCCATGTGAAAGTTGAAGTTTGCTCTCCTCTCTCTCCTCTTACTCTCCCCACTCTATTTTATTATGTTGATTAATGGCAGCGGCCCCGCCCCTCTCTTCCCTCTCTTTTTTTCTCTTCTTCTTTATGACATGTGTAATGATAGCTGTGTCATAATAGCTTTAGGAGGTCTACTAAATCTCTTATGTATTTTATGAAATTTCATCATTATTTTAATTTAGATATATACGTAATTACATAAATGGGAATGAATTTTATCATTTTTTGTAATATTTGTTAAGTCATTATATTTGACTTTTCCTATAAATAGTATCGAGTTGCACGGGGGCCCCGTGCCCCACGCGATAGTACTCGACACGCAGTGAAAGGATTCACCCTGCCCCGAGCGGGCCCCGCTCGGGGCCCCCGGGCGCACCACTCCCCCCACTAAAATTCTTTTGTATTTTATAAAATTTCATCATTATTTTAAAATTTATATATATTATGTAATTACATAAATGTGCATAGTATTTAACGAATTTTCATCATTTTTTTTAATATTTGTTAAGTCATTATATTTGACTTTTCTATAAATAGTATATATATTGACACACACGAGTGACAGTGCACGGGGGCCCCCGTTCCCCTCGGCGACAGTCCCGACACGCAGCGACGGGCTTCTTCCGGCCCCGAGGGGACCTCGACGACCCCCCCCCCCCACCCAGCACGCCCCCACCCCACGGGCGCACCCCGGCGCCCCGCCTTCCCCCCACACTTCTAGGCCCCTAAAATTTGGGTTAGGACTTGAGTGGTGCATGAAGGTCCTAGTGTGACCCTAGCTCAGATTGAACTTAGTGAAACTGTTATGTGCACCCCCAATGTGCACAGGTCAACTAGGTCAATTCACACTGACATGAACTCACCACCTTAAGATAAGCTCACTAACACTTCCCTAACCCTAAGAGAGAGTCAAACAAAGCAATGAACTCAAGCATAGGTCAATCAAGTGGGCCAAATCGACCAAAGTCAACTTTATGTTAAAAATAGGTCAAACCTTCACCTAAGAGGTCCCGTTGATCTCAAAACCTAAAATTAACCTTACCACTAGCCTTGTAATGTCATTAGGGGTCAAGTGGAGGGTCACCAAGTTGACCAATTTGACCAAAGTCAAACTTGAGCATATTTAGGTCAAAATCACACTATTTGGCAAAGTGGGCCCAATTAGGGCATCACCATGATCCAAACAACATTGAGTGATGTCAAGGGGCTCAAAACACATCCCTTGAACCAATCAATCCATCAAATTGACCAAAGTGAATCCCAAGTTCAAACATGGTCAAATTAACTCTAAAGGCTAAATGAGAGTCCGAGGCAATTCAAGTTGGCTAAGGCCTTGCCCAAGGCCCGTCCTAAGGCCCACTAAATTTTCAGATTTTATTTAATCTGATTTATGATTTTAATTAGGGGTTTAATTGGCGTAATTAGAAGGAAAGTTTTCATTTAGAGGGGGGAATAATGGAGAGGCCAAGTGGCACTCCTTCTTCTTCCCCAACCCCTCCTTTCATCTCCCTTGATGAAGGAGGAGGAGGTTTCAATAGTTATAGATCGGCCACCATCATGAGGGTCTTTAATGGCCACGACCATAATCCCATAACTTGGATCTCCTATATGGAGGCCCCCAATGCTCGATTTAACCCTTTCATCACCTTTAGAAGCTCAATGTTAGTCGAAATCGACTCTTGGATCGCTGCAAATGGTGGAGAATCGATATCAGTAAAGGTTCGTCGAAAAATACCCCTCCAACGTCGGGCTATCGTCGGGCGATAGCCCCGGCCTCAACGGAGGTGGTGTTGTGGTGGCCGGCCGGGAGGGGGCTGGATCACCAGCAAATGGCTTGGAAAACGGCTCCAGGTCGGCTTGATCTCGGCCTTAGCTAGAGGAGGAAGAGGAAATCACACCGTTGATTTGGGCTAATATTAATTATTATAAATATTGTCCCCTTTTAATATGCACTTTTTGATGCTTAAAATGAGGCTATTAGGGGCTGAATCATGAAAAGTGACCAACATGAAAAATGTAGTCCTGTGAGTCTAAATTTAATTAGAAATTTAAATAAGATCATTTAGAGCATTGTAGCTCCCTGTAAGGCAATTTTTGTGGGACTGGTACTTAGGCTATGACAATCACTATTTCTTTAATAACTCTTAATTGGATATGGGGATTGACTTAAAATTTGGGGCATGTAAGAATATACCATAGATATACCTATAGTCAAAAAAATGAAAAAATTTGGATAACATTTTCCTATAATTTTAGGAAAAAAATATGATTTTTTAATAAAAGTGATA
The DNA here is from genome assembly GCA_039513925.1 of Platanthera zijinensis. Classification (NCBI taxonomy): domain Eukaryota; kingdom Viridiplantae; phylum Streptophyta; class Magnoliopsida; order Asparagales; family Orchidaceae; genus Platanthera; species Platanthera zijinensis. The sequence continues at coordinate 231,400,582 of CM077079.1, forward strand.
TTATTTTGTGAATCCTAAACATAATGATCTCAAATTTTACTCAGAGGCTCATTAGGTTCGTACAAAACTCTGGTAAAAATCACAGGTCCATTAAACCTCAGTAGGTCTGTGAATCTACTTTGCATGTGGTTGTGCTATATGAGATTTGGGGGTGCAAATAGCCAAAAGAGGAAAAATGGGGATTGAGGTTCATCAGACTAGTGGGATGCACTTGGAGCTTGGGAATGGATTTATGATGATGGAATACACCATCCAAAATGAGATTAGGTTTTTAAAAAAATAAACCTAGGTTTTTGATTTATTTTATTTTTTGACAGTATTTTAAATTAAGAAAATAAAAGTGAGCAAATCACTTAGAAAATTCTAAAGACTCTGCCACTAGTGTTGTGCTGACATAGTACACCTCAAGTATTTATTTGGGAATTTTTGGGGATTTCTATTTAGGCATTTTAGCTAAACTACTATTATGCCCATTTGGTAATTCTATTTAAATCATGATTAATTCTACTTAGAAAATTATGAGAGTTCTACATGATCTTTTTTATAATGTTAAGATGCTCTGTGAAATATCTTAGAATTTTTGAATCATAATATGGAGTTTAATTGAATAACACGACATTTTGGTAATATGTGTATTTTACTTAAATTGGTAGATAAATCTCGTTAGAAAATTATCATTCTCTGACATTTGGCTTTATTTGTCATTTATTACCTCAAGAAAATTTATGAGATTTATTTACCTAGTTTTTCAAGTACTTCCTTTGAATTGTTACCTAAAGGTCTTATTTTTAGAAAATTTATATTTGCTACAATATATCATTAAGAAATTAAGGAATTTTGTAAAGAGTCATTGTTACTCAAGATGATGTTAGGATAATTTTATATTGTTGGTTTGATAAAAAAAAATGGCACTTCATGTTTAAAACCACATGTAAGAATAATTTAAGAAAATTATAATAATTGTTGATTATTTAGAAAAATTATAAATCTCTAAAATTAAGTCTAAGATGTCATGATAGGTCTCAGGAAATAATCTTAGCCTTATGGTCAAGTATTTGGAGGATTCCTATTCATACACACATACAAGTTCATATGACCTGTATTTAGCAATTTTGGGAAATTAGTCAGCGGTTGTGTTTTTGGAGAGGTCACACGCTTAGTAACCCTAGGAGTAGGTTTGGTTAAGAGTAACATAACATTACTAAATGGCTTGAGAAATGGAATAATGAGCTTCAACTTATCATAGTTCCTAGTACTGCTGCGAGCCCTTCAAAGGATAGACCCTCGGGAATTCCAATGTTAACATAAATCGTTAGGTAATCCGGAACTTAAACAGAGTAGTCTGATAGGATTATAGAATATTGTAACGATATCACCCACGTGTGGGTTGGAGTGATATTGGACTTGTTAGTCCTCCGATCTGGAGGCTCGAGTGGTTGGTCGATATCAGGACGGGTTAGTCCTGCGAGTTGGGAGCTCGGGAGGTATTGTTATACCTGATTTGTGTTTATGTAGTGGGTCACTGGGTAGTGGTCCAGTCGGCACATCGAAGGAAGTACGATGACTCTAGTGCGAAGTGTAGACCTTTGGAGAGACTGGTGGGATGTTTATACCAAGGTCTGGAGGACTATGTCCCCTAAAATCACACCTGACCACAGAATACTGGTAGTTGCCAGCAAAAGTACGCAGGGGCTCCGCTGTTGTGTTCTTAACGTTGAGGCGTACGAGAGGTCTAAACCTGCTAGTGTGCCTACCCGTCTAGGAGTGGAGACACCCGCTCCACTATCAACGTGAACCACGATGGTTGGTACCCGAGAGGTTGGCCACCTGGTAGTGTGCCTACCCTCCTAGGAGTGGAGACACCCGCTCCACTATCAACGTGAACCACGACGGTTGGTACCCGAGAGGTTGGGCACCTCCAAAAAAGTGGGGATGCATGAAAAGTCTATGCACAGAGTCGTGTATGAGTTACATAATCACTACATTGCATAACATGACATAACATACGCACTTGTAGATCCTCATCATATAAATTGTATGAGTTCTTTTATATGATGAGTTATTATTTTAGAAATCTTAACTTATATGTTTGTTATGAGCATTGATAGAATCGATTTCAAGATAACCCAAACACCTAGAGGGGGGGGGGGATAGTTTTTGTTCTTTTTCACTTAAGGCAGAATAAGAATTCAATTCTTTAAGTAGAATCTAATTATTCTACAGCTAACAAAACAATCACAACACAGAATACACAATCACAAACACATCACAGATTGCACACTGGTTTATAGTGGTTTCCCAGGGTCTGGGTACATCCACTTTCCCCCTCGTTTATCCAGTAGTGTGCTAGATTTGTCCTAACTTCTTCCTTCTTCTCAGATCCTCTCGGATCTTACAGCTCAGAACCCTGAAAGGTTCCTACAACTCAGAATGTATCCACACTCCTACAGCTCAGGCAACAGCCCTACCTCAGCCTTGTGACAAGACCTACAACTCAGAGAATGATTTCTCCTACACTTCGACTCAAAAGTCTACCACTCAGAGATCTATATCTCATACACTCAGCCTTTATATAATAGGCTTACAACTCAGATCTTGAAAGATCCTACAGAATAAAAATCTTATTGATTGACTCTTACCCTTGTTGAGAGGGAAGAGATAAAAGGTTTCTTGATCAGCTCTTGATAAAACTGATTGTTGAGATCAACCTGTTCTTAGCTTTCTTCAAAGCTTCTTGAATCTGAACTCAGTAGGGTTGATCTTCTTTGAAGTTGATTGGCTTGCAGCTTCCTTCTTAGATTTCAGAAATAGATATGAAATCTTCTTAGCAGATTAGTTCAAGATCTGCTTCTAAGAGACTTTTAAATGTCTCCTTCTTCACTTCAAACAGTTGGAGCTCTCTCACTCTCCAAATCTTCTGAAGTTCCTATGAATTCTTGGTTGAATTCTCCTTAGACAAATTCTGAGTAGATTACACACTTCAGATTGTCTTCTTAGATCTTCTCACAAAAATCTTCTTCTGTGTGACGTGCTCTTTCTTGATCAATGATCAATACTTCAATAGTTGTTCGTTTGTGTGTTCTCTCTATCTTTGATTTGACAGAATCCGTCTTTATATAGACTTCATCCATGGTAACCGGCTGATCCGGTTTTTAATCAACTTCTGACAGTTCTGATAGCTTCAATAAACTTGTTGGAATTCACAGCTGTCAAGTCTTCAGTCATTTCTTGAACCTTGTCTTTGTCAGCAAAGCGTCGAGACTGATCTTCATTATGTGTCGACACAAGTAGATTAAATGTCGACACAAGCTTTGGTGATGTCGACATAACTCCCTTTGGTGTAGACACTACTTTCTTGACACTGCATCTGTAGAATGTGTCGACACAGCTTCTTTGTGTCAACACAGACACTTCTTCACTTCACAGCAATAAACTTTGTTGAAACTCTGCTGTGTGTCGACACAAGTCCAGTGTGTCGACACAGTTGATATAGCCTCAAAATTTTGTGTGTCGACACTGCCTCCAGGTGCCGACATAGTTAATGTCGACTAAAACTTCTGTGTGTCGACACTGCCTCTAGGTGTCGACACAGTTGATGTCGACTAGAACTTCTGTGTGTCGGCACGGTTTTCTTCTGGTGTTGACACTGCTTTTCCAAGTGTCGACACAGTCTTTCTTAAGTGTTGACACATGGACTTAGAAACTTTTTCTGCATTTTAGCAAACTCTAAACCTGCACATATAAACTCAAAATAACATCAAATACACACCTTGATGTATATCATTGAGCTAAGTGAGGCTACTTCAAATCAGGTACACATTTTCCTATGTACCCAACAATCTCCCCCTATTTGGATAAGTCATAACCCTTTAGTCAATGATATACACCACTTATAATAAACAAACATTATGATGTATATAAGCATTATATGACATGGTAACTTATATACAAAACATATACCAAAATGACATTATAGAATAATGATGTAAACATAATGAACATGAAACATTGTTTTGTTTATACTATCAAAAAGTTTCTTAACACTTGTTTACATAGATTTCTTTAAAACTAAAGATTTCATTGTTCTTGTAAAATCTAGCAAATATATACTAAGGCTGATCAGGCTTCCTGATGACTATGCCTTTTCCTGGCTTAATCTGAGCCTGCATAGTAGGTTCTGCATCATCAATGGGCTTCTTCCCTTTCAACTCTGCTGCCTTCTTCTGTGCTTCAGCCGTAATCCTCTGTCTTTCAAAAATAATGAAAAGGCTTAGAGAAGTATTTGCTAGGCTCTTGAGCATTAGGAGGTAGCTTCCCAATTTTAGCCTTTCTTCTATATTGCAGAATGACTTCTTGCCTTGTTTCATATTTCTGTTATTCTTGTTCATTATACCATTTGCCCCTTTCATGGACCTGTTCTTTCACAGCTTTCCAGGCAGTCAAAATTATATCCTGGAAGTGGGGCTCCACTGCTCAAAATCAGGCTTTAACTCAGCCTATTATTTGAAACTTTTCTTTGACAGTTGAGCTTCCTGCTGAGCTTTCAAGGCATCCTCTGACATTTCTACTTTCTCAATAACAACATTATCAACTTACTGTGGAGGATTGTACATTGACTGTGTAACACCCCTATCCGTCGCATAGCATATAGCAGTAGGTCCGGCCGGGCTCGACGCCATATACTACGGACAGACCGGTTGTTTACGCATTGAAACCATACAACCAATCACCAACGTCCTACACACAGTCATTCTAGCGGAAGCAAATTATTAAGTTGCACAAATTCAAGAACCCTGCCAAGCAGGAATGTCCACTACAGAAGTAACAATAGGAATGAAAATACAAAAGTACCGGCCTTAAGGCCTTACAAGGTTTGCTTAACAAAACATGTCTTACATACTTCGGCTCGCAGGCCGCCATACATGAAATAAACGGAAAGCATAAAAAGGGTTAGGCCTTCGAGGGCCAGCACCGCAACATGGGCTTTAGCCCCCTATTTTCCGCTCGGCTCCGCAGCACACTGCAAGCACAAACCACCGCCCAGTGCAAACAAAAGCAACGGTCAGCTATGCTGACCAAATTATAACGATCCGCCCCCCAAAATCAGGGCGGCGATGCTCTTTCCTGCCCTCACTTTATTAGTATAGGAAATATATATTAATGTGAACACACATCAACACAGACATAGGCTCGTACGGCCACACACCCGTGCACTCAGGCACATTCTCGGCGAACCGGCCAACGTCACGTCAATTCAAGCCATAGACGTTCCCAATCCACCACCGCCTCTTGGACGGTCATTCCATATGAGCATTTTGCCTTCCTGGCCTTGGTCACGACAATTTAAGCCATAGACCGCCGAAGACCCTCATCCATGCCAACGGTCCTACCGAACGACATAGACCGGGTACGGTTCCGCTTGACCCGTGCTCATGTCGCAACGGTAATTTAAGCCATATGCGCAGGTCAAGACTCAACGAGTCCCGTTTCCGCCACAACAATCACATAACCCGGTTATGTTCACGTTGGCTCCCCGACCACCGTGTTGGCAAAACCCGCTTTTGCCCAGTTTTCCCGGGTGCACCTTGGAGTTAATCTCCAAGGCTCCCTGATGCAATCTACCACGTAGAAACCCGAAAACACCCAAACATTCCGGATTCTTTGCCCGGTTCAAATGCAATGCAACATCACCGATCCAACCAACATGCCGAATAGGCTTCACACACAATGCCTATGCCCGTTTACGCATACGGACTCTACACAAGGGGGACTTCACATATCTACCCCAAGGAACGCTCCAACTCTTCGCTCACTTGCGAGAGCGGGCTTCCCTATGCAAAGGAAAAGAGGGCTTCACATGCCCAAGGTTGAGAAATCGTTACCCTTGCGTTCTTCCCGCGGCGCCATCGAAAACTATACGGTTGGAAAGCACCGCAACGGCGTCGCCTCCGCGGATCTGGACTCGGATCGCGATTCGGAGCTCCGAAGCTCTTCCGGAGTCCGGATCTTGGACTCCTCCTTCCTCCTTGCTCTCCCTTCTCTCTAACTTTTAGAGAGAGATGGGCCAATGAAAATGGGTTTCTAAACCCTATTTCCCAGCCATAACCACCCAGGAGCAGCCCCCACCGTCGGATCCAAAGCCAAGGAAACGAACGGCCCGGATTAAATCCAAAATCATAAAATCTGGGCCGAACAACGGTGTTGGCACACGACCGTGTGCCTGGCCGTGTAGCTCATTCGCCGTCTCGACCCAAATTGAAACCAGCACACGACATGTGACACGGCCTCCGACACGCCCGTGTCGCCTGCGACACGCCCGTGTCGGGACCCGTGTCACGCGCCCCCAAGTGCAATTTATCAACACTTTGCAGTCAGAGGGGTACACGGCTTGGTGACACGGCATCGGACACGCCCGTGTCAAACTAGACACGCCCGTGTTCGTGCCCGTGTCACTACCCGTGTACCCAACCGCACAGCACAGTGTGACACGGCCTGGGACAAACGCCCGTGTCCTAGGCCGTGTTCCACCACACGACGTATCGTCGACCTGAAACTGGTCGACGACACGCCCGAGCTTTGACACGCAAGACACGGCCTCCGACACGCCGTGTCGGGGCCCGTGTCACCTGCACCAAAAACCCGTCTTGGCCAAAATCGATCCCCGTCGCTCCTACGACAATTTGGGGTGTTACAATTCTACCCCCCTTAAAGAATTTCATCCACGAAATTAATAAAGGACAAACAGGACTTAACGTAAAACAGTACCTGAGCGGAATAATTCCGGGTACTCCTCGAGCATAGTCTGCTCCCGTTCCCAAGAGAGCTCCTCACGCCCGCAATTATCCCACCGGACCTTAACCATTCATATCTCCTTTTTACGGAGTCTCTTGACCTCAACATCTTCGATACGAATGGGCTTGACCCTAGTCGTCAAACCCTTCGTCCACTGGCACTTGGTCAACTGCGATCACCTGCGAGGGCTCTTGCACCGCCTTCCGCAACACAGAAATGTGGAACACATCATGTAACCCAATCAACTCCACCGATAGCTTCAAACGGTAAGCAGCTTCGCCGACTCGCTCCAGAACCTCAAAAGGTCCAAGGTATCTTGGGCTCAGCTTCTTCAAGCGTCTCACCGCGAAACCCCCTTGAACGGCTTCACTTTCAGATATACCCAATCGCCTACCGCGAACTCCACGTTCCGGTGCTTGGCATTGTAATACTTCGCCTGTCGGTCCTGAGCTGAGCGATCAACAAGTGCTCCCGAATGATCCGCACTAACGAGGTAGCACTCTCACCTCCTGCTTCTTGTACAACCTTGCCTCACCCGTTTCAAGCCACGATAACGGCGTGCGACACTTCCTACCATACAGGGCCTCGAAGGGCGCCATTTGTATACTCGCTTGGTAGCTGTTATTGTACGCGAACTCCACCAAATAAAGGTGGTCTTCCCAATGCTTACGAAATCCAGAACACACATGCGTAGCATGTCCTCCATCGTTCTATTGACCCTCTCGGTCTGCCCATCCGTCTGCGGATGGAAAGCTGTGCTGAACTTTAACTTTGTTCCCAGCATCTGCTGCACCAACCTCCAATCATTTGACGTGAACCGCCCATCGCGATCTCACAATGCTACGGGCACACCATGCAGCCTAACAATATTGTCAACTATAACTTTGCCAATTCTCCCTCATCTTCCGAGCGGATGGAATGCCACCACTTGGTTAGTCGATCTACGATCACCCTAGGCATCGGAACCTAGCCAAATATTGTCAAACATATACTTTGCCAATTTTCCATCCGGTAGCAAGGACTTCGAGTAAGTCCTCCCATTTTTTGGTCCTCACTTTCAAAGGCGGAGTTTGAAATGCGACCCGGTTAAAGTCGGTCTACGATCACCCACTTGGCATCACGATACCCCTTCTGCGACCTTGGAACGTGCACTGTGTCCATAGAA